>CM035418.1:159098565-159103565 GCA_020310875.1 Ceratopteris richardii | reverse complement strand
CGATGTGTTCATGTGCTTCAAACAGTTTTTGGTTTTGGCTGAAAATCTGTCAGCATGTAAAATGGGCACCCTCCGTTCTGATCGAGGGGGGGAATATATGTCTTCAGATTTTAATGCATTTCTGGCTGAACGTGGGATAAAACACCAGTGTACAGTGCCGTATACACCTCAACAGAATGGAGTTGCTAAACGAAAGAACAGATCACTCATGGAGATGGCGAGGTGCATGGTCAAAAGTTAGGCTTTACCACATAGTTTCTGGCTTGAGGCTGTCATGTGTGCAGCATATGTACTGAACAGGTGTCCCACTAAAGCGTTGCAATCTATCACTCCATATGAGGCTTGGCATGACCGCAAGCCATCTGTTGCTCATCTGCGTGTTTTTGGTTGTTTGGCATATGCATTAGTGCCTGAACAACATCATAGAAAATTGGATGATAAGGCAGTAAAATGTATTTTTGTTGGGTACAGTTCTGAAAGTAAAGGCTATCGTTTGTATCATCCACAGACTAAACGCATTCTGGTTAGCCGTGATGTTGTCTTTGTGGAAGATGCTATTCAGCCATTGCTTTCATGTACTAAGGAGACATCTGTTAGCTCCAAAGACATGTATGATACTTTGATGCCTCTTTTTACAGGTGGACAGGCTAGTGCTGGTCCTAATGAGGCAACTTCTCAACCTTTGCAGGTTTCATATGATGATGCAGATCATTCCATTTCTGATGCAGATTTACATGATGCACTTGTTGATGAGAGAGGTGATATTGAGCAGGCAAAAACTATGCCAAAATGGCTGGTGCAGACTTTGTGTGACAGCAATTTAGATGCACCTTTGTCATATCGTACTCGTTCAGGCTCTCATAGTGCCTCCTTTGCATCAGATTGCTATGCTATGGCTGCATCTAGTCTCTGTGATGAGAATGAGCCTGTTTCTTTTGATGAAGCACAAAATTCAAAAAATTGGATGGCTGCTATGCAATCTGAATATGATGCTATAATGAAGAATGGTACATGGTCTTTATGTGACTTGCCTCCTTGCAAGAAGGCCATTGGCACTAAGTGGGTATACAAGCTGAAGCGTAAACCTGATGGTGCAGTTGACAGGTATAAGGCTAGGCTTGTTGCAAAGGGTTATGCACAGGAAAGAGGCATTGATTTTGATGAGACCTTTGCACCTACATGCTGTATGACTACTGTTCGCAGCATTTGTGCACTTGCAGCCCATCATGGTTGGAATGTACATTAGTTGGACATCAAAACAGCATTTCTGAATGGTGACTTGCATGAAGAAGTGTATGTTTTTCAACCCCGTGGCTTTGTGGAGAAAGGGCATGAAAACCAGGTTTGCAGGTTAAAGAAGGCATTATATGGTTTAAAGCAAGCACCACGTGCTTGGTATGAGAAGATACATGCCTATCTGATTGCACATGGTTTTGAGAATAGTCCAACTGAAAGCACCTTATATGTTAAGCGTGCTAATGATGTGCTTCTGATCATTGTTATCTATGTTGATGACATGCTGCTCACTGGTCCTATTGAGACACATATTGCTGATTTTAAGGCTGATTTGCATGCCTCATTTGAGATGTCTGATTTGGGGCATTTGCATCACTATTTGGGCATTCAGTTTATGCATGTTGATGGTGGAATGGCTTTGTGTCAAACGAAATATATTGACACATTATTGCAGCATTTTGGCCTTGAAGACTGTAAACCTATTGCCACTCCTATGGAGACAGGTTTACGATTGAGTCTTCATGATGCTGGAGATGCATTTGATGCTGTTCTCTATCAGCAGGCTGTTGGATGCTTGATTTACTTATGCATTACTCGGCCAGATATTCAGTTTGCTGTCTCACAGATGAGTAGGTTTATGCATTGCCCAGGAGTCACGCATTGGAAAGCGGTTAAGCGCATCTTTTGCTACTTGAGTGGTACTCGGCTACTTGGGTTGTTTTATCCCAAGGGGGGATCACTACCGCCAGATTTGCATGCTTTTTCTGACTCAGATTGGGCTGGTTGCTATGACACTCGTGTGTCCACCAGTGGTTTTTGCTTCATGCTTGGTAGCTCATGTATATCTTCGTTGAGTAAGAAGCAGCCTACTATGGCCACTTCTAGTTGTGAGGCTGAGTATAGGGCATCTTTCACAGCGACTGTTGAGTGTGTGTGGCTCAGACGCCTTATGGCTGATTTGGGTGTTGGCCAGTCTTCTGCCACCACCATCTTCACTGACAGTCAGAGCGCATTGGCAGTTGCGAGGAACCCCGTGTTCCATGCTCGCACTAAGCACATTGAGGTGCATTATCACTATGTCAAGGAGAGGTTCTCTGCTGGGGAGATCAGCTTGGCATATGTGCCCACGCAGGAGAACATTGCAGACCTTTTCACGAAGGCTCTGCCTAGGGAGAAGTTTGAAGCTTTCCGCAAAGCTTTGGGCTTACTTCCTTTTGTGGAGTGATTTCCACATAGCTTGGCACTTCCTTATACATGAGTGCCAGCTCCTTGTTCATCGCATCACTCCCAGGGGGGATTTGTGGATATATTTAGGTAGTGATGTGTGTGAACACTCTAGGACCGTCGGGGCACTTTTTTCCCTCTTTAGGAGGTTTTTTTCCCCTGGCTTGTATATACGCCTATTGCCCTAATGGGCTACTTATCTTTGTACATTCTCTAGTAATACATTCAGTCTTGTGTGTTGTGCTCCAAGCTTCTTCTTCCTTGTGTTGTTCGCGTGCTTCCGCAGACGTCTATCTCCAACATATTCAAGGCACGAAAATCAACATAGACTCTTATTTTTCCATTGCTTTTCTTGGGCACAATAACCATAGAAGAAAGCCACCTGGAATGTCCTACTGGAACAATTATACCCGCTTCTTCTAGTTTTGTAATTTCCAATTTTATCGCCTCTGCATATTGCGTATTGAGTTGATATGGCCTACTTCTTGCAGGCACGGCTCCCTCAACTAAGGGTATCCGATGTAATCCAAGCTCCTCTGGTATCCCTGTTAGATCCTTGTAGGACCATGCGAAGACATTTTTGTAAGAAAAAAGTAAAGAAGTTACCTTTTGTAGGAGAGGATAATGCCATAACCAAGAGGCCAAGTGGACTACTTCAGGGTTCTCTTAATTCCCTAGATTTACTTCTTGAACCAGTGTTTCAGGACTAGTCTTGTTTGAGAAATCATCTCCACTGTATGCAGGAGTGTACTGTAACTTATATTCTACAATATGTTCTCTCGTCCATAGGGGAGATCTTCTCTGCATCTAGGCTCATAACCTTCCTGTTATGAAACCTCTACAGTTGTTGCCCCTACGATGTTTGTATTCTCCTGAAAACTTCCATTCTTCAACTCCTTGGGAACTTCATGGCCTTTTCCTGCAACTCCTTCATCCGTAACTTCTTCTTTTATTTCACTGATTTCCACTATGCAACACTCTGCACTTTCCATCATCCCATTCAATAATGTATCTTGTCCTTGGGGTAGAGAGGGCATTACCTCAGTGTCCACGGTATACCAATAGTTTTCCCTGAGTCGAATCCTTCTTCCAAATGTAGTTGCAATTGGCTATTCGTGCTTATTAAAATCCATAGTTTGTTTTTCCCCTAATCTTGCAAAGCTTTTGCTTGCCTCAGCCAAGGTCTCCCCAGGAGTAGAGGGTAAGAAGTCTCCTGTGGAACTGCAATAAGAACAAAATCTAGAACAAAGTGGCAACCCTGTACAATCATTAATACCTTTTCAATAATGCCAAGAGGCGCAACCCTATGTTGATCTGCTAGTGTAACTGTGAATAGTGCCATCTTGGTGGGGTCAAATTCAGTTTCTTCATTGTGAAATTTGGCATGAAATTGATACCAGAACCTCCATCTATGATCACACATGTGAGAGCTTCATCCTTTATACAAACATATAATCTTGAGCTTTGGTAGTCTGCCAAGGGTGCAAGGGGAAAATCAACCATGAAACCATCTATACTGGGTGATTGGATCAAGTGAGTAGAGTGTATAATCTTCAGTAAGTCACTTCTTATTTTTGAATCCATCCTTATAAGTTCGTAAAGACTAACCTTGTGATGAATACCTTTCAAGATCTGTTCAATGTTTACCTCATGAGTGTCTTCTTGCAGACTTGTTGGTTGGTCTCTTAGAGAAGTAGCCATCCTTTCATAAGCTCCTTCAATTTCTGCTTGGCCCTTCCACCCAGACTTCTTTTCCTCCTCTTTATCCTGGAATCCTTGTTGTTCCTCTCTACAGATTGTTGTTGCTTGTCTAGCTCTAGTCATCATGGTCATTGCAGAGGATTAAACAACATAAGACTGAGTGGTCATACCTTCTTCTTATGGAGAGACTGCAATCATGTGGATTGTAGCAGGACGGCTTCTTGGGCAGTCTTTGGTATAGTGATCCTTGGCCTCTGGACAATGTTGACAAGGAGGTGCATCTTCTGGAAGGGAACACCTATTTTGCATATGGCCATACTCACCACAACAATAGCACATCAATGGTCTATTATATCTAGGCATTGTCATACGATTTTCCTCTCTATTAGGTGCATTTGAAGTACTAGCATAATATGAATCCAAAGCTTGAGGGTTACCTCGTTGCTATGTACCCTTGAGGTAGTAATAGTCTCTAGCTTCATGACCATCCTTTCCACAAAATTGACAGCTTACCTTATTTGGGCAATCAGCATTGGAATGTCCATTTTTGTTACATATTGTACACCAAATCTGCCTTCTTATATCCAGAGTGATCCGCAAATCTTCTAACTCACAGCGAGGTTGGGCTACTTCATCATCAGTGCGATGCAGTGGTGGGAAGACCTTCTCTTCTTGTTGATTTTGTTGCATTCTCAATGCCTCCAGTTCCTTCCTCAGTTGCCCAATAGGGTCTAGTTCTGCAATAGGGCAAAAATACTAAAAAAGAGGACTATTTACTATCCTCAAGGCCTCTCACAGAAATGCAAAGGTTCCACCGGGCATGCCAAACTGTAGAGGAG
>CM035418.1:159021065-159093565 GCA_020310875.1 Ceratopteris richardii | reverse complement strand
ACCTATCTCACATATGACAGTCATCTCAATATTTCATTGAATAACCATTTGCCACTCTCCCTAGAATTAAACTTCATCCTAAACAATTAGCCTTTCTCAATGATATAAGGGATATAGAATCAATGAAAATAGTTCTAAGTATTGTAAACCACGTTGTATACAAAAAACTAGAATATTGACTTGAATAATGTAGCATATGTAATCTTTTCCCATCAAATGGTATTCTTAGCATAGAAAACTAGTAGCATTTTTTAACTTGAAGGCACAACATATAAATTCGAGTAAAGACATTTTCAAAAAACTTGTACTATCATCTAAAATCTCAAGTGATTTTTTGATAAAAACTTAGCCATATTCATACAATCACTTTTGAAAAATAATTCATAGATGAAAACATTATCATGGCCGATACTAAGATTTCCATCATCAAAGTAACGAATAGATCTTAAACTTTCCTATTCTTTTATGAAAGCTATATTCTGTTTTTTAAAAATACTTAATCCTTGTGTTCACATGGTCCATGGATACATTTATGAATGGCTTCTTCTAGTACTTAAGAAATTTTATCAAATGATGTCTATTGTTTAGAAGAGTAAAGTGTCCAAGGACATTGAGCCACTAAGCTATCCATGTACAAAACTAGTATTAACATCATTTTAAGCTATTTTCACCCCTCGTTATATGTTCATTACATAGATAGATCACCGCCACTAATTTTGGTTGCAATTGTACCAAGATTGTACTACACTCATGCGCAAGGAAATTTCAAAGGAAAACGCCAATTCTAGAATAGAATTAAAGTTTCCCTAAATCACATAAAAAGGCTTTCTTTTCCGGGGTCATTGCTACCATTATGGAGTCTTCACGTTTTATAGAAGTAACTAAGGTATATTATGAGAGGCTTCGTAATCAAATCGCTGCAATAGTAGAACCCACCTAAATAAGTGTCCTATTAAGTTCCTTTGTTCAAAGAAGTAAAGAAAGTTTTAATGGTACATGGAAGATATAGTGGAGAATGAAGAAAAGTGCAAATTCATTCTTATTGAGTCACCAAATAATTTAGAGAGTTCTTGAAAAAATATAGCAAGAATATTAACTTTTATTCACGCTACAAGTAAAGTCAATTTTACTAAGTCAAATCATTCGTAATCGGTATATCAAAATCATGGATAAAATTGAAAGAAAAATTGAACTACTTCATATATGAGAATTTATTTTGTGTTTACTCAATCCGTTGTTGATACCATGTGAACATAAGCTTAATCCGTTGTTGATACCGTTTAAATATACATAAAGCAATCAAAACATGCACTTGGAGAGGAGAAGAGGGGCGTACGTAGGGGGCTGAGGGGAGGGCGGTGAGGGGTGAGCGGGGGCTGAGGGGAGGGCGGTGTGGTGAGGGGTGGGGGGGTGGAGATAAGCGGGGGTGGAGGGGGGAGAGGGGGAGAGAGAGAGAGAGAGAGAGAGAGAGAGAGGGGAGGGGTACGCGGGGGCTGAGGGGAGGGTGGTGGTCGCAGGGGGCTATGAAGGAGGGGGAGTGGTGTGGTGGGGCAGAGGGGGAAGATAGAGAGAGAGAGAGAGAGAGAGAGAGAGAGAGAGAGAGAGGGAGAGAGAGGGAGAGAGGGAGAGAGAGAGAGAGGGAGAGAGAGAGAGGCAGAGAGGGGCACGCGGGGGCGGGGTCAGCAGGGCTGAGGGGAAAGAGGGGGGGCGGGGTGAGCGGGAGCTAAGTGGGGAAGAGGGAAGCGGGGTCAGTAGGGGAAGGAGGGAGAGAGAGAGAGAGAGAGAGAGGGAAGGGGAGAGAGAGAGAGAGAGAGAGCGAGAGAGAGAGAGGGAGAGATGGGCCGCGAGGAGCTGTGGAGGAGGGAGGGGTGGTGAGGGGCAGGTTTTGTGGGGTTGGCAGGTGCGGGGGTTAGAGGGGGAAGAGAGAGAGGGAGGGTCGTTGCGGGGCTAGGGAAGAGAGAGAGAGAGAGAGAGAGAGAGAGAGAGAGAGAGAGAGAGAAGGAGAGAGAGAGGAGGGGAGGGGCACGCGGGGGGCAGGGTCAGCGAGGCTGAGGGGAAAGAGGGGGGGGGTCAACGGGAGCTGAGGGGGGAAGAGGGAGGCGGGGTCAGCGGGGTTAGCGGGGGAAGGAGAGAGAGAGAGAGAGACAGAGAGAGAGAGAGAGGGAAGGAGAGAGAGAGAGGGAGAGAGAGAGAGAGATGGGCCGCGGGGGGCTGTGGAGGAGGGAGGGGTGGTGAGGGGCTGGGTTTGTGGGGTTTGCGGGTCCGGGGGTCAGAGGGGGAAGAGAGAGAGAGGGAGGGTCACTGTGAGGCAGGGGAGGGAGAGAGAGAGAGAGAGGGAGAGAGAGGGAGAGAGAGAGAGAGAGAGAGAGAGAGAGAGAGAGAGAGAGAAGGAGAGAGAGAGAGAGAGAGGGAGAGATGGGCCGCGGGGGCTTTGGAGGAGGGAGGGATGGTGAGGGGCACGGTTTGCGGGGTTGGCGGGTGGGGGGGTCAGAGGGGGAAGAGAGAGAGGGAGGGTTGTTGCAGGGCGATGGAGGAGAGAGAGAGAGAGAGAGACAGACAGACAGAGAGAGAGAGAGAGAGAGAGAGAAGGAGAGAGAGAGGAGGGGAGGGGCACGCGGGGGGCGGGGTCAGCGGGGCTCAGGGGAAAGAGGGGGGGCGGGGTCAGCAGGTGCTGAGGGGGGAAGAGGGAGGTGGGGTCAGCGCAGTCAACGGGGGAAGGAGAGAGAGAGAGAGAGAGAGAGAGAGAGAGAGAGAGAGAGAGAGAGAGAGAGAGAGAGAGAGAGAGAGAGAGAGAGAGAGAGAGAGAGAAGGGGGGAGAGAGAGAGAGAGAAGGGGAGGGGCACACGTGGGCGGGGTCAGCGGGGCTGAGGGGGAAGAGGGGGGTGGCGGGGTCAGTGGGGGCTGAGGGGGGAAGAGGGAGGTGGGGTCAGCGGGGCTGAGGGGGAAGAGGGGGTGGCGGGGTGAGCGGGGGCTGAGGGGGGAAGAGGGAGGCGGGGTCAGCGGGGTCAGCGGGGAAAGGAGAGAGAGAGAGAGAGGGGAGGGGTGCTACACACACATACATACACATGCATACACACACATACACACTTAACCATACACATATAAAACCACACACATACACATATACACACACATACACTCACATACAATCATATACATACACACACACATATATGCACACTACATAAACATACACACATACATACACACATGCATACACACATACACTCATATACACACATATACATACACACACATTTACACTGCTAAAGAAAGTGCTTGACTACTATAAACACATGCTTTTGTGACAATTCTGTATGCAACATGGGGAGAGCCAACTTTTTATATATTTTGTGGATCATGCACTTCCTTGGGGAGATGATAAGCTCTCTTTTGAAGGATATTTGTTGTCTTAAATAGGAAGACCCCAAATATCAAAGTGTTACCTTGTGATTGACAGTGAGAGTGAGAGTGTGATTGAGAGTGTGGATGAAGGTGTGGTAACATCTAGTGTGCCTAGAGGAAGAAAAAAATGCTACATAGCTACTGTAATTGAAGAAAAAAAAAACATCTGAACCATAGTTTTGTGGAGGCTAAGTGGGAAACATGGGGAAGAGGAGCCCCCAAATTGCAATCCCAAAATAGGTGTAACAGTAGTGTTGTCCTTATATATGTGAAGATTCAAATATCTTCATAGAAAAACTTTGCCTATAATTTTCTAACCTTAAGTTAAAGTCATGTAATCATGTAGCACAATTCTTAGGAAAAACGCATTTTTATAATAAGACATTAGTATAGTGTGCTCATTATATAGTTATAAACTATATAGACCTTTTAGTTCCTTATTGATGCATAAAACATGAAAATGGCTCGTGCTTTATTTTGAATACCATCCTACAATAACATATAAATATGCTACATGTCATCAAACCATTAAATCATGTACCTATCTCACATATGACAGTCATCTCAATATTTCATTGAATAACCATTTGCCACTCTCCCTAGAATTAAACTTCATCCTAAACAATTAGCCTTTCTCAATTATATAAGGGATATAGTATCAATGAAAATAGTTCTAAGTATTGTAAACCACGTATACAAAAAACTAGAATATTGACTTGAATAATGTAGCATATGTAATCTTTTCCCATCAAATGGTATTCTTAGCATAGAAAACTAGTAGCATTTTTTAACTTGAAGGCACAACATATAAATTCGAGTAAAGACATTTTCAAAAAACTTGTACTATCATCTAAAATCTCAAGTGATTTTTTGATAAAAACTTAGCCATATTCATACAATCACTTTTGAAAAATAATTCATAGATGAAAACATTATCATGGCCGATACTAAGATTTCCATCATCAAAGTAACGAATAGATCTTAAACTTTCCTATTCTTTTATGAAAGCTATATTCTGTTTTTTAAAAATACTTAATCCTTGTGTTCACATGGTCCATGGATACATTTATGAATGGCTTCTTCTAGTACTTAAGAAATTTTATCAAATGATGTCTATTGTTTAGAAGAGTAAAGTGTCCAAGGACATTGAGCCACTAAGCTATCCATGTACAAAACTAGTATTAACATCATTTTAAGCTATTTTCACCCCTCGTTATATGTTCATTACATAGATAGATCACCGCCACTAATTTTGGTTGCAATTGTACCAAGATTGTACTACACTCATGCGCAAGGAAATTTCAAAGGAAAACGCCAATTCTAGAATAGAATTAAAGTTTCCCTAAATCACATAAAAAGGCTTTCTTTTCCGGGGTCATTGCTACCATTATGGAGTCTTCACGTTTTATAGAAGTAACTAAGGTATATTATGAGAGGCTTCGTAATCAAATCGCTGCAATAGTAGAACCCACCTAAATAAGTGTCCTATTAAGTTCCTTTGTTCAAAGAAGTAAAGAAAGTTTTAATGGTACATGGAAGATATAGTGGAGAATGAAGAAAAGTGCAAATTCATTCTTATTGAGTCACCAAATAATTTAGAGAGTTCTTGAAAAAATATAGCAAGAATATTAACTTTTATTCACGCTACAAGTAAAGTCAATTTTACTAAGTCAAATCATTCGTAATCGGTATATCAAAATCATGGATAAAATTGAAAGACAAATTGAACTACTTCATATATGAGAATTTATTAAAAAGTGAACATAAGTTTAATCCGTTGTTGATACCATGTGAACTGATCTTTCCTATTATGTACTTTAAAAACTATGTGAAGAAATTAATCACTAGATTCATAAGAAGCATCTATCCCTGTGCTTCCATGTTCTGATGAGTGGTTATGCATGAAATGTTGTAGACGTCAACTTTGTAGTTTAATGTCGAGGCGATGAATTCTTACAGAATATTTAAATACATCACTAATGTATTTAAATATACATAAAGCAATCAAAACATGCATTTGAAAAGTTTTTATAAATCATTTCTATATTCATAGATTTATATTGAACAATGTCTTCTCTAATTCTGGTGGTTAGATCTTTGTTAAGATCATACACAACTTTACGGGTTCCATCTCACATTGAAAAAGTACTACAAAACTTCATAGGAAAAACGTGTGATGTCTTCTCTAGTGGTTGAGGGTTGACTAATGGGCATCATTATCTCCTCAGGAGTACATACAAGAAGAAAAGGAAGGTTAGGGAGCTCAATCTAGAGCAAACAATGTAACAATTTGACTTATCTAGGAGGAAATTTGGAAAGCACTTGGAAGACCATTTCATCATTTTCAAACACCCAAGAGGTATAGGAGCAAACATCTATTCGATGAGGCAAAACTTCTTCAAGTTTACTTGTTTCCGTGAAGTGTCCCCTCTAGGAAGAGTGAAAACTAAGGAAGCTCTAAGTTTGCACTAGAGGCCTTAATCTCCCTACCTAGAACCAGATTATTGACCACCAATGAGGGGTTGGACCTATTCATATGCCTTAGAATGTGACCAAAAAAGAGAGAACAGAGAAAAAGGAGACTGCATTGGGGCCCCATACCATCTTCAAAAGTTCAGAAGAGACTAAACCACTCTAGAGGGAAATGAAAGGGAGAAAGAGAGAGAGAGAGAGAGAGAGAGAGAGAGAGAGAGGAAGAGAGAGATAGAGAGAAAGAGTGTTATCAAGATCTTACTCACACATAGAGAGAGGCTGCAAATGCAAAAAACACACAAAAAAATAGAGATGCCAAGAGACGAGACCGAACATAGTATTGGGTGCAATCCCCCCCCCACCCCGCCCCCCCCCCCCCCCCCCCCCCCCCCCCCCCCCCCCCCCCCCCCCCCCCGAATGCACTATGTTTCGACAGTCCACAGAGTGCATGTATTTATAGTAATATTTTTTCCATATGTTATAACAAAGAGAGAAGGAGGGAGTGGAGAGAGTAAAACAGAGATAGAGAGAGGTGGGAGGGAGGGATAGAGAGAGGGAGGTTCGAGAGAGATATGGAGAGATGGAGAGATGGAGAGAGAGAGACACAGAGAGAGACAGAGGAGAGAGATAAGATAGAGGAAGAGAGAACAAGAGAGAGAGCAAAAGAGAGAGAGAGAGGGATAGGGGAGAGATAGAGATGAGAGAGAGAGAGAAAGGAAGAGTGAACAAATAATAAAGTCACTACTGAAATGAAACCCAAGAAAGAATGAGAGAGAGAGAGAAAGGAAGAGAAAACAACTCCTTGTCATATCACACTAAAGCTCAAGACGCAACTCTTGGCTAGAACAAAAAAGGAATACGACTCCCTGCGACGAAATAAAACAACACCCTTCTACCACACATAATAGGAATCTTTCCTATAACTAAAAAAGCAAGAACTACTGCCACCCATCATGAACTATGAGAAACCAAGATTCTAACGTAAAGTGAAAAATCCTTCAATTTCTTCATCATCACTTTTTGTAATAATTAGATAATTAACATAACTGCAAATAAATACACATTGATTTTCCACAATCCTCACGAACAAAAAGGATCTAGAAAACTTTGTTTTTGTCCTTGAACTTGCAAGGAGTTTACGAAAGGACGATTCCACGCTTTAGGTGCATATTTTTTACCATATAATGCTTTTGTTAATCTACTTACATACTTTTAATACCATGCATCTATTAAACGTTCTCTTTTCTTCATGTTTTGCAATTCACCATTCCAAAAAACATTTTCAACATCAAGTTGAAGAATATTCCAACATTTATGTGCAACACTCAAAACAATTCAATTAGAAGTAGTTTTTGCAACTAGACTAAACATGTGCTCATGATCAATTCCATATATTTTCACATTACCTTGTACCTGGAAACAAATCCATAAAAAATTCTTTTAATACAAAACATTCACTTAATGTCCAATTAGCCTCATTTTATCATCTTGTAGTACAAGCTTCTATTTTTGTCTTCATGTTAAGCATATATCTATTCTTGCATTCTATTATACCAACACTCATTCATATTTACATCTTCACACATATATGTTTCTACTCCTCAAGAAATTTGGCATAAATTCTGAATGTAAGATACATTAAGGTACAATACATATTTTTGCTGGTTTTCTTTCTTTTGTACTTCTACTAATTTCATGTTTATATCTTGTCAAACTAGATCTCAATATTTCACCTAATTCTAGTTCTCACTTAATTCAAAAAGCTTTGATTTAGCTTTCCTTTTCTCTTTTGATGTAGGTAGCAATCTTTCTTTGATCTAAGTATTTTCATCTTTTGAACTTAGTCCCAAAGAATAGTCCAAACCATCCTCAATTTCTTCCTACATTTGTTCTTCAGCCTCCAAAACATGATATCTATACCAAGTTTGCAACTCATCCAAACGTAGATCTCCACTAACAACCATTTCCTTGCTAAGTAGATTACAATTGTTGTAAATAAACTTATAAATTCACATATGTCTCGTCAATTAGATACAAAAATGCATATGTAGTCACACAAATACATAGAACAACCAAGGATTTAGAGGAATTTGGATGAATACTATGTGTACAGAGAGATATCTACATGGAAAATGATTGCTATATATATTGAGCAGAGCGAGATATAAGATGTGCATAAATGGTCACTCATTAGAAGCTCATGGATATTGTTATATAAATGACGAAGCAGATCTATAAACATATGTGAGTGAAAGGTGTTCTATACATCAACAATTGAGAAACACATATACTAGAGCTGAATATGCCCATGAGTTTGATAGCAATACTACACCTAAAACCTCAAGAGTCCACAGACATGAAGAGATACATGCAAGAACAAAGCTAAACTCATACTATCAAAAGAAGTCCATACATTCGTGATATAAATAAGCTCTTTACAAAGAGTTTTACAAAGACCTTTACAAAATCTCTTTTTTTCCTAAAGGCTGTCCACTTTGATGACACTGTGAGTCACGTTTTAATCAACAATTTGAACTCAATTTTCACTACACACTTTACAGTTTCCAGGTTGAAAATTTCATCATAGTTTCAAGGTTGAAAATTTCATCACTAGAACACCTATCGCATGCAAGTATATGAATAAGATTTCAATTCCAAAGCACCAACAATAACCATAGATGAAGATGTCATTAAGAATATAGGAACCTGGGAGTATATAGAGATGAATTCAACTAAAACAGAATCTAAATTTATATGACTAAAGATCATGCGAAAAAGATGATATTTTTCCCTTTTGTTTTCTAAGATCATGTGTCAAAATTATAACTATTTTCAAACTCATTTGGATGTTACAATCACGTGATGTAAGTACATTTTCAACATTCATATCAAATTATATGGATAATTCCAAACAAGAACTAATACAAAGAGAGAACATATGAAATAAATTCTTCCTCTTACCCTTCCATATACAGTGGGATGACAAGAAACTGTATACTTGAAGTTTACAACAAAAAAACCATATTCTCTTTGATTGCATGAAATTCTCCTTCTCATGAACCTTCCCATCCTTATTAAGGCTATATCAATGTACGTGAGTCAGAAAGTAATTCTAACACAACAAAATATTGGATATAATGAATGTTCCTCATAATTGTTTTTGAGAACACAGCGAAACCAAATTGAGAAAATTAAGAGTATATCCAGGGTTAAAATACCTATACTCGAATACATATAAACAATGGTGTATAGAATATGCATAGGAACAATACTCAAACGATTTAAACAAGCAAATTTTGTTACATTTGGTTAACTCATTTTTCACACTTCTATAAGAGTTTACAAGGCATTTGAAAAAATATAGCGTCGTGTTATGATGAAGTGGAATTTAGCACTTATCTAAAAAAGGCAATTATGTGTTACAAACGTACATAATGTGACTACATCCATATGTTTTCTTTAAAACATTTTCTCCATAGCTTCATCATTAAAAGGCATTAGAGTTGTATGGCAACCTCCATGGGCACTAGGGGAAGCTTCAACACTCTTTATCAAATTATTGGATTGAAAATTTGTGGGAAAAATGCATCAAGCATCATGAAACAGAACGCAAATCCTGATATCCCCACCATTAAAAGAAAATGGGTGTGCAAAAAATGGCGCTATACCATGGTGTGATTGCTGATGTGTTCTAAACTTAGGCTTATTGAAAACCTTTTTGTGTGTGTTTGCTTATCTCTCTCTATCTCTCTCTCTCTCTTTATATATATATATATATATATATATATATATATATATATATATATATATATATATATATATATATATATATATATATGTATATATATATATATATATATATATATATATATATATATATATATATATATATATATATATATATATACACACACACACAGAGAAATACATACATACATACATACTTTCTTTGGATAAGTAATATAGTGCATCTACTAATTAGCTGATAGGTTGTATGATAGGATTATTGAACCATGAACATGTAATAATTCCAATCCATGAGATATTGTTGGGATGTTTTTTAGAGCATTTTTAACATTACGTTTTTGGTGATATTTGCTAAACCATAAGCATGAAGTTACTAGGAATTAATCTTTCAATGATTGATATAGAAGTGAAATTTCATTGACGCAAGAAATTCACAAGAATGATTACTTCTATCTCCAAAAATTCCAACATAATGCCACAATGTTACATAAGTAATATTAGTTAGGAAAGCAAAAAACGATCTAGACCTATCTTAGGAAAAGCTAGGCGTAACACATTTTGTTGTGTCATCTCTAATGTTATAGCTAGTATGATTGAAGAAAAGGGGAAAACATCCAAACCATAGTTTTGTGGAGGTTTAGTGGGCAACTTGGGCAAGGAAAGAACCCAATTCCAATCCCATGATAGGAATACCATTAGTGCTCTACCAAAACAGGACACTAATCCATTAAAACCCCATAAATATCTATTCCTAGATATTATATAAAAACTATAATGTAAAAAGTATATATATTTTTATCACCTAGAATATATAAATGATTTGGTAAGAAACTCTATAGAAACTAAAGTGTAAAAAGTATATATTTTTTTATCACCTAGAATATATAAATGACTGAATTTGGTAAGAAACTCTATATATCTATAGAGTTATATATGAGAAGAAACAAACATCTTGATAGAAAACATTTCGTCATATTTTTCTAATCTTAATTTAAATTCATATAATCATCTAACAGAATTCTTGGGAATAAAGAAAGCGTATAATAAGATATTTATTAGAATATAGTGTGCTCATTATATAATTATACACGAGATGATATTTTGTAGTTCATATTTATGTATAAAGCATTAAAGTGGCTAGTGTTGTATTTTGAATACCATTGTATAATATAATATAAATATGCTAAATGTCATTCAACAAATAAAGCATGTACCTATATCACATACGAGAACCATCTCAATATTTCATTGAATAGCCATACTCCAATCTCCCTAGAATTCAATTTCATCCTAAATAATTAGATTTTCTTAATGATATATGATATATAATATCAATAAAAATGATTTATAAACATTTAAACTACTTTGTAAATACAAAGCTAGCATATTGACTTAAATAATGTAGCATATACAATATTGTCTCATCAAATTATCTTCTTAGCATAGAAGATAGAAGATAGAAGATTCTTTTTTCTTTCAAAGAGTAACATTTACATTCGGCTCGTGAGCTTGTCAAACAACTATTTCTATCATTTATAATGTCAAATAATATTTTGATAATAAAAATGATTCATATTCATACACTCATTCTGAAAAATGGTTCATAGATGAAAACACTATAATGGCACACATGAGATTCATTTTATGCCATAAATCTAGTAAAGATTAGTAACTTTTCTATATTTAGTATATAGAATATGAAATTTCACTACATTTACAACATTGGAAATGAACAGATCATGGTTTGGATAAAAAACCAACAATAACACACATCATCATAATTTCTATGCCAAATGTTGGAAAGTTGTCTGTTCTCAAAAATAGTCAATCCTTTCGTTAACATAATCCATAGATACATTTATAAACGGTTGCTTCTATTAATGAAGAGTTTTCATCAAATAATGTCTCTTTTTAAGACATTAAAGAGTCTAAAGACATTGAACTATCCATGTACGAGAGGGGTGTTAACATCATTTCAAATTATTGTTCACCCCTCCTTATATGTTCATTCCATAGAGTAATCATGGCCACTGATTTTGGCGCGAGATTCTATCAACATTGTACAACACTCATGCCCAAGGAAACTTCAAAGCCAAACGCCAATTGTAGGTTCAAAATAAAGTTCCCCTAAATCAAGTAAAAACGAGTCCTTTTCAGGGGTCATTGATATCTTTTTGGGGTCTTCATGTTTTATCGAATTAGTTGAACTATATTATGCAAGGCTTACTAATCAAATCCCTCCAACGGTAGAACCCAGCTAAATAACTGTCCTATTAAGCTCATTTGTTCAAACGAGTAAAGAAAATTAGAATGATATACGTGGAGGATAAGTTCAAAATGACAAAAAGCGCAAATATATTCTTATTGAGACACCAAATAATGCGAAAACATCTTGAGAAAATATAGTGAGCATATTAATTTTTATTCAGGCTATAAGTGAAATCATAATCATGTATATCACAAGCATAATCGGTATATCAAAAGCATCCACAAGATTTTTCGAATGGGAGATTTCCTTGGATTGGGAACATGAATATATGTTGTATTTAATCTTTGAAATGCGGACTGATTTTTTTGTGGCAAGAAAAATTGAATTGTTTCATATATAAGAATTTACTTGTTGCTCACTCAATGCAGATTAAAAAGTGAACATGAGTGTAATCCATTGATGATACTATTTCAATTGATCTCCCTTGTGCTTCCATGTTCTCATGAGCAGTTGCTAATGACATGAGAGTAGAATCCCATTCTTCAGGCACGAATTCTTACAGAACAATTTAAATATCTTTTTTTTTAGAACCTTAAAAGGAAACGTAGTGTTAACGGTGGTCGGATGAGTAGCAAATATACATCGATAGGGAGGTTATTAAGTAGATAGTAAAAATTTCCTTCGCTCAAGTGCAATAAAGGTAGGCATATTAACGTACAAATACCATGCTTCCATTAGACGTACATCTTATTGTGAGCTACAGCAGCCGAGTTGTTCACATTGTTATGAACATATAAGAAAGTACAATCAAAGGAGAATTTTTAATTCACTGAAAGCGAACCTGTTGTTTTTCCATCAAATGCAAATTGATTGTTGTGTGTGTTGAAAGAGTGGTAAAGGATTGATCAGCAAGTCAACTATGGATCTTCTAACAATACTTTGATCAATGTAGAAAGCGAAGTTTTGCATGACTTAGAGGACTTCTACTCTACCTTACAAGAGTAAGGAGATGGAAACCATTATAATCATGATTGGAGCGACTTTAAATGATGACAAGAAAATGTAATAATTGAGTTATCTTTGATTACCCTCATCTATGCAAGAGGTGTTATTCCTAATTTTGATTTCTCAATGTCACAAAATGCTCATGTGAGTAATGTAAATGCTAGATAGTTTGTCTTAAAATTAGACAAGAGTACCCATAAATTATTATACATAAAACATAATAGTAAGATAAGAAAATGATGAGTAAAAAGGGAGAGGATATTTCTACTCTATATGTAAAGAAATGTCTTCATGAAGATCGACATAAAAGAAAGGTGGCATAGATTGAAGACCCCCAAGTTACGATGTAGGATGCTAATCAAGTGGACACATTATGGTGCTCTCAAGCTTTTGTGGAGGCAAAGTTTCCAACGAACTACAATGTATAAATCAAACTAGTTTTGATGCTTCCTTTATCTAAGATCAACACTACACATTTCAAAACTTTATATATATCTAAAATTACCTATCTATCTATCTCTCTATCTATCTATATGTGTATATATCTATCTATCTATCTATCTGTTTATCTATCTATCTATCTATCTATCTATCCATCTATATATCTATCTATCTCTCTATCTCTCTATCTATCTATGTATCTATCTATCTATCTATCTATCTATCTATTTATCTATCTATCTATCTATCTATCTATCTATCTATCTATCTATCTATCTATCTATATATCTACCTATGTCTCTATGTATCTATCTATCTATCTATCTATCTATCTATCTATCTATGTATCTATTTATCTATCTATGGACCACTCCATCAATCTATATATCAATGTATGTATGTATGTATGTATGTATGTATGTATGTATCTATCTATCTATCTATCTATCTATCTATTTTTCCATCTATCTATCTATCCACCTATCTATTTATTTATTTATCTATCTATCTATCTATTTATGTATCTATCTATCTATCTATCTATCTATCTATCTATCTATCTATCTATCTATCTATCTATCTATCTATCTATCTATCTATCTATCTATGTATCTATCTATCTATCTATCTATCTATCTATCTATCTATCTATCTATCTATCTATCTATGTATCTATCTATCTATCTATCTATCTGTCTATCTATCTATCTATCTATCTATCTATCTATCCATCTATCTCTCTATCTTATCTATCTATTTATCTATCTATGTACTTATCTATCTATGTATCTATTTGTTGATCTATCTTTCTATCTACATATATATATATATATATATATATATATATATATATATATATATATATATATATATATATATATATATATATATAAATGTATGTATATTTATACCTACCTATATATCTGTCTATCTATCTATCTATTAAAGTATGGTTAGGTGCACTCTTGATGATTACGACTATTTAGAACACTAAATGAAGCTTTTAAATCCCTTTACTCCAAAATTCTATAGTGAAAAAGGATGTGTATCCATATTATAGGGAGATATTTCCAAGATTCACATACACACTCATAATGTAAATCACATTTCCATTCTCGAAATATGGAAAACCATTTTTTCCCAAATCGGTAACGTTCTTATATGTCCAGAACTTCAATACAGTTTCATATCCATTCATAGTCCACATACAATGAAATTTTCATCTAACGCGCTTCAAGATTGAAGAAGTTGTCACATACAGTAGTGTCTGAAATATCACATGCAAGTCTATGAATAAGAATTCAAATGCAAAGCATTACCAATAAGCATCGCTGAGGATGGCATTTTCGAAGATTTCAGAAACCAGGTACTACCGTCCACGCACGAGAATAAAGGGATGAAATGAACTAAAAATCATTTTAAATATAGAAGATATTTTCCCCTTTCCTTTTAACGGTAATGTGCCAAAATATAATTTCGTTTGAAGCGGATTTGGAGTCATGTAGTACAATTTTCTATTATCCCGTGACAGATTTGATGAATCTTCCATATACAGTGCGATGCTTAGAATTTATATACTTGAAAATATAATATAGAAGTCGATTTCATTTTCATGAGGCAAACGTCTTCTTAGGTTGAATCTCCTCTAATTGTGGATCAATGTATGTGCATTGGAAAGTCGATTCTACAGAAACAAAAACCTATTTGAGATAATGAACCTTCCTCCTAATTTGTTTTCAAAACTTCAAAATATCTTGAGGGTTAAAAGAGTTTTACCTGAAAATATGCTTAGGAACACAACACAAAAAAAGTCGAACAAGTAAGGTTCCACATCAGGAAATTCTCTTTAGTTCACGAGTAGATTATCTTTCACGTGTGCCAACTCACTACAAATCTATTTAGCTCATTCCGCGATGCTTCTGCAAGAGTCTAGAAGATATTTTGCAAAATACACTCCCATGGTAATCATGGGATCCGAGCATAAAACCTATCCTTCCACAACCATTGCTTTGAGTAGCCTCAGAACAAGATCTCAGCTTGCTATTTCATATCCTTACCAAATATCTCATTCTTTTCTCTCACTTCTCTCTCTCTCTCTCTGATCTTGTTTACAACTTCTCTATCTTTACCAACCCTCATGCCATTATGTCTTTTTCTTTTTCTCTTTGGTAAACATACGGACACTTGCAAACCCATGGATACATAGATAGAGAAGTACATACATACATGCAAGAAACATGTATAGAAACACTAAATTAATACACACAAAACTGAAGATATATAAACACATACACACCATTGGAGACACCTAGATGAAGGCTACTTATAGTAGTGACTGAGGAGGACATCCAGAGGCCGACTACATGGTGGAGTGGATGAGTCCTGAGTCATGTCCAAACATGATCTATGTAGCTTATGCAGGAAAAACGATTTTGTTAATAACTTGGATATTGGTGCAAGATCGCTCATCCTAACTTGTACACACATGCAAAAAAGAAGAAAAAAAGGCCCCTCCTATTCCCACCGGCCTTCTACACACCACAAAAAGAGAGTGTGAAATAAAAAGATACCTTACATCCAAAAAGCCCCTCCCGATGGAGCATCCTCTACTGATTTGTGTCTTCATTTTATGTCCCTAAGATGGCTTAGGGTTAGAAATTGAACTCACAAATTCTTGGCTAGGATTGCAATGGGCTAACCACTTGCCCCAAAAGCCATGGTTGAGGATTACTTCCTAATCCTCCCACTCTCGATGTGGTCCAACAATCTCATGCTAACATTAAGTCACACTCCTTCCCCATTAGATTGAGGATTTTCGTGAGTCCTCAGGTGTTGAGCTTAAATCTAACTTGGCCCCCCTTCTTAAGTTTGAGTGCCTCCAATAGCATTACATTTGAGTGCATGGACCTACTTTGGACCTAGCCAACCCCCTGTTGGTGACAAAATGCCCATGTGACACTTCCCACATCCATGTTGTTAGAGTTCCTCAACTAGGCTCTGATACCAATATTGGGAATTGAACTCGCAACCTCCTAGTTGAGCGTGCGATGGGCTAACCACTTAGCCACTACAACATATCAGGGGCATACCGACGTTGCCCATACTAATGGTTACCCCTCGGCATCGGTATGACCGTTGAAAATGCTTGAAAAACCACGGTTGCAATACCGACGGTCATTCAATCGTCGGTATACAGGCATTGGTATGAGCGCCGGTATAGGCGTCGATACTTTACTATAAATTATCGACGCTTATACCGATGCTTATACCGACGCTCATACCGACGCTTATACCGAGGCAATGTTTTAACCGGGCTCGAGAGCAAAAATTCGACATTTGCTTGCATTTTGAACCAAAGTTTGCTACTGTCGAGTTTGAGCACGCGAACTACATTCTGCGCCTATTGTGTACACACATCTCTCTCTTTCTCAATCTTTCTGTCTCTTTCTCTCTCTCTCTCTCTCTCTCTCTCTCTCTCTCTCTTTCTCTACATCTCTGTTTCTCTAGATCTGAAATTTTTGTAAGAATTGCACATACTGTAGCACCCTTTCTCTTTCTTTGTGTTTTCCCTTTTCTAATTTCTATTCTCTTTTGTTTTGCAAGAGCTTTTTGGCATCAAATCTTTGGAATTTGACGAAGGGCAACATTAAGTGGACCTTGAGGACAATGCTCCAAACAATTACATCGATGAAAACGATTGTTTTGTTTTCGATTGATATAGAGTGAGATAGAGAGAGAGATGAAAGAAAGAGAGAGCTCTAGAGAAACATAAAGAGAGAGAGAGAGAGGGAGAGAGAGAGAGAGAGAGAGAAATAAAGAGAGAGAGAGAGATGAAAGAGAAAGATAGAGAGAGAGTGAAAGAGAGAGATGAAAGAGAGAGAGATGAAATAGAAAGAGAATGAGATAGAGAGACAGATGCATACATACATACACACACATATGCATACACATACTCACATACATATTACATTCACACATGCATATTACATACACACTCACATACATATTACATACACACATGCATATACATACACATACATATTACATACTCACATGCATACACACATATACATACATACATGCATATTACATACAAACATGCATATTACATACACACATGCATATTAGATACACACATGCATATACATACACACACATATTCATTCTCATACTCACATACATACATACATGTATACACACATATACATACACACATGTACACACACACATGTATACATGTACACATGCATATGCATACATACACACACACATATTTGCATGTACACACACACATACAAACATAAACACATGCATATTACATACACACTCACATATGTATACACACACATATGTGCATACACACATGCATATGCATACATACATACACATACATATGCATGTACACACACACATACATACATACACACATGCATATTACATGCACACACACATATATATACACACTCACATATGTATACACATTCACATATGTATACACACACATGAATACATGCACATACACATACACACACATCACAGATACATACACACATACACACATACCCACATATACATGTTTTAGGGTTAGGGATTTAGGATTAGGGTTTATGAATTTCTCTTTTCTTTTGTTTTGCAGGAGATTTTTGGCATCAATTCTTTGGAATTCGATGAAGGAAAACATTAAGTGGACTTTGACGACAACGCTCCAAACAATTACATGGATGTAAGTGATTGTTTTGTGTTCAATTGATATAGAGTGAGAGAGAGAGAGATGAAAGAAAGAGAGAGATACATACACACATATTTGATTATACACACACATACATACATACACACATGCATACTACATACACACACACACATATAAATACACACTCACATATGTATACACGCACATATGTGCATACACACATGCATATGCATACATAGATACACACACATATGCATGTACACACACACATACATACATACACACATGCATATTACATACACATGCACATATATATATACACATTCACATATGTATACACACACATGCATACATGAACATACACATACACACACACCACATATAAATACACACATATACATAGGGTTAGGGTTCTCTTTCTCTCTCTCTCTCTCTCTCTCTCTCTCTCTCCCTACACACACATCTCTCTCTCTCTCACACATCTTGGTAAATGATGTGTGTACTCTTTCACTGTCTCTCTTTCTCTATGTCTTCTATTTTTTAATTTCTTTTTTCTTTTGTTTTGCAGGAGCTTTTTGGCATCGATTCTTTGGAATTTGACAAGAGACGACATCGATTGGGCTTTGAAGAGAGTGATAAAAAGAATTACATCGATGTAAGTGATTGTTTTGTTCTTTTTTATAAATAGAGAGAGAGAGAAAGAGAGAAACAGAGAGAGAGAGAGAGAGAGAGATGAAAGAGAGAGAGAATAAGAGAGAGAGAGAAAGAGAGAGAGAGAGGGAGAGAGTGGAAGAGAGAGAGAGAGAGAGAGAGAGAGAGAGAGAGAGAGAGAGAGAGAGAGAGAGAGAGAGAGAGAGAGAGAGAGAGAGAGAGAGATGAAAGAGAGAGAGAATGAGAGAGAGAGATGAAAGAGAGAGATAATAAGAGAGAGAGAGAGAAAGAGAGAGAGAGGGAGAAAGAGATGAAAGAGAGAGAGAGAGAGGGAGAGAGCGAGATGAAAGAGAGAGAGAATGAGAGAGAGAGAGATGAAAGAGAGAGAGAATGAGAGAGAGAGATGAAAGAGAGAGATAATAAGAGAGAGAGAGAGGGAGAAAAAGATGAGAGAGAGAGAGAGATAAAGAGAGAGATATAGATAGATAGACAGAGAGAGACATAGAGATACACACACACATGCATACATATTTCATACACATGCATATGCACACACATATACATGTTTTAGGGTTAGGGTTTTAGGATTAGGGTTTTTGATGTTTACACATATACACACATAATACATACACACATGCACACATATACACATGCATACATACATACACATACACACATATCATATATACATACACACATATGCATGTTTTAGGGTTAAGGTTTTAGGATTAGGATTTTGTGCTTTTACATATATACACACATGCATACACACATATACACATATAAACACATAATACATATACACATACACACACACACACAAAGACACACACACACATACATACATACATACATACACACACACACACACACATAGATATATACACACATGCATACATACATACACACATGTGACATATACATACACACATATTCATGTTTTAGGGTTAGGGTTTTAAGATAAGGGTTTTTGGCTTTTACTTATATACACACATGCATACACATATACATGTTTTAGGTGTAGGTCTTCATGATTAGGGTTTTAGGGTTTTTACATAGATACACATATGCATACACACACACACACATATATATATATATATATATATATATATATATATATATATATATATATATATATATATATATATATATATATATATATATATATATATATATATATATATATATATATATATATATATATATATATATATATATATATACTCCCCCAACTCCACCCTCAACACTCCAACTCCACCCACCCTCCACTCCACCCACCCTCAACTCCACCCACCCTACACTCCACCCACCCTCCACTGCACTCCACCCACGGCAACCCCAACTCCACCCACCCTCCACTCCACCCTCCCCCAACTCCACCCACCCTCCACTCCACCCACCCTCAACTCCACCCACCCTCCAATCCAACAGCCCTCAACTCCACCCAACCTCCACTCCACTCCACGCACGGCAACCCCAACTCCACCCACCCTCCACACCACCCTCCCCCAACTCCACCCACCCTCCACTCCACCCTTAGCACTCCAACCAACCCACCCTCCACTCCATCCACCCAACCACCACTCCACTCCATCCACCCAACCACCACTCCACTCCATCCACAACACCTCAAATACACCCACCCACCACCCATACCACCGCCTCCCACTGCTCAATATGTAAGATACGCAAAAGATGATGTTGGAGCTTCCATAACATAAGAAGAATATTTCTTTTTCTAATCTGATGTTCAAAAGCTACTACAAGAGTTATGTGAGTTATGTCAAGGATGTGCTTTTGTGGGTCATTACAATATCACGGGTGGCACATAATGAGGATCCTACAATCTTTGCTTAGGAGCTCATAAATGAACCAAGATGTCCAATCCAAGTGATTTGTTTGGTTAAGAGAGATATCTCAGCTTGCATTCAAAAGTGACAATAAAAGTGTAAGAGGATAAATCACTATTGCCGCTAACCATTCATGACGACTGCCTATTTTTGAGGATTTAATTCAAACTGGAGGCCAATACCATATTTGATCTACCCCTCCAATTTTGGGGCAATCAATCGGCACATATTCAGTGAACATGGGAAATCGGCAAGGCCCTCTTGGCCTATTGGAGCCTATAAAAGCAATGGACTAGTACTCATTGGAGAGCTTATTTTTGGCATCTTGTTTGGTCCTCTCTTTGGACTCTGTGGCTTCAAGACTACTGTAGGAAGTCACTATGTGGTGACGATACAGAGTGTGGGCTTCCCAATAGAGGGCTGATAGCACTATAGTGTGAAGAAGTGGCAAATAGGGCTAAGGAACGTGCTCATCACAAGGTAAAGGAATCGAACTTATAACATCAACAAATAAAAGGAGAGGCTCAAGAAACATTGCAAAGTTTCACATTATCCTGGACAGAGATGATTGAACCACATCCTAAGATGGAGAACTAGGAAGTAATCCTCAACCATGGCTTTTGGGCTAAGTGGTTATCCCATCGCACACTTAACTAGGAGGTTGTGAGTTGAATTCCCAACATTGGTATCGGAGCCTAGTTGAGGAACTCTAGCAACATGGATGTGGGAAGCGTCACATGGGCATTTGGTCCAAAGTAGGTCCATGCACTCAAATTTACTGATAGTGGAGGCACTCAAATGTGGGAAAGGGGGGCCAAGTTAGATTTAAGGTCAACAACTGAGGACTAAGGAAAATCCTCAATCTAACGGGGAAGGAATGTGACTTAATCTTAGCACGAGATTATTGGACCACATCCAGAGTGGGAGGATTAGGAAGTAATCCTCAACCATGGCTTTTGGGGCAAGTGGTTAGCCCATTGCAATCCTAGCAAAGAATTTGTGAGTTCAATTCTCAACCCTAAGCCATCTTAGGGACATAAAACGAAGACACAAATCAGTAGAGGATGTTCCATCCGGAGGGGCTTTTTGGATGTAAGATATCTTCTTATTTAACACTCTCTTTTTTTGGTAAGTGGGAGGGCGATGGGCCCATCACGAGGGGACTTGTTTTCTTCTTTTTTGCATGTGTGGACAAGTTAGGATGAGAGATCTTGCACCAATATCCAAGTTATTATCAAAATCTTTTTTCCTGCATAAGCTACATAAATCATGTTTGGACATTACTAAGGACTCATCCACTCCAATATGTAGTCGGCCTCTAGATGTCCTCCCGATTCACTACTATAAGCAACCTTCATGTAGGTGTCTCCAATGGTGTCTATGTGTTTATACATCTTCAGCTTTGTGTGTATTAATTTAGTGTTTCTATACATCTTTCTTGCGTGTATGTATGTACTTATCTGTATATGTATCCATGGGTTTGCAAGTGTCCGTATGTTTACCAAATAGAAAAAGAAGAAGACATAATGGCATGAGGGCAGGTAAAGACAGAGAAGTTGTAAACAAGATCAGGGGGAGAAAGAGAGAGAGAGAGAGAGAGAGAGAGAGAGAGAGAGAGAGAGAGAGAGAGAGAGAGAGAGAGAGAGAAGTAAGAGAAGAAAATGAGATATTTGGTAAGGATATGAAATAGAAAGCTGAGATCTTGTTCTGAGGCTACTCAAAGCAATGGTTGTGGAATGATAGGTTTTATGCTCGGATCCCATGATTACCATGGGAGTGTTTTTTGCAAAATATCTTCTAGACTCTTGCAGAAACATCGCGGAATGAGCTGAATAGATTTGTAGTGAGTTGGCATACACGATAGATAATCTACTCGTGCACTACAGAGAATTCCGTGATGTGGAAGCTTGCTTGTTCGTCTACATTTAAAATGATTTTTAGTTCCTTTCATCCCCATATACTCGGGCGTGACAGTAGTACCCGGTTTTTGAATTCTTCGAAAATGGCATCTTCAGCTATGGTTATTGGTAATGCTTTGCATTTGAATTCTTATTAATAGACTTGCATGTGATATTTAGGACACTACCGTATATGATAACTTCTTCAATTTTGAAGCGCGTTGGATGAGAATTTCATTGTATGTGGACTATGAATTGATATGAAACTGTATTGAAGTTCTGGACATATAAGAACGTTACCGATGTTGGGAAAAAATGGTTTTCCATATTTCGAGAATGGAAATGTCATTTAGATTATGAGTGTGTATGTGAATCTTGGAAATATCTCCCTATAATATGGATACACATCCTTTTTCACTATAGAATTTCGGAGTAAAGGGATTTAAAAGTTTTATTTAGTATTCTAAATAGTCGTAATCATCAAGAGTGCCTCTAACCATAATTTAATAGATAGATAGATAGACAGATAGATAGATAGATAAACAAATAGATAGATAGATAGATAAAAAGATAGATAGATAGAAAGATAAATACATAGATAGATATGATAGAGAGATAGATAGATAGATGGATGGATAGATAGATAGATAGATAGATAGATAGATAGATAGATAGATAGATAGATAGATAAATAGATAGGTGGATAGATAGATAGATAGATAGATAGATATATACATACATACATACATACATACATGCATACATACATACATATATAGATTGATGGAGTAGTCCATAGATAGATAAATAGATAGACAGATAGATAAATAGATAGATAGATAGATAGATACATAGATACATAGAGAGATAGGTGATAGATAGATAGAAAGATAGATAGATAGATAGAGAGATAGGTAGATAGATATATGGATAGATAGATAGATAGATAGATAGATAGATAGATAAATAGATAGATAGATAGATAGATAGATAGATAGATATATACACCTATAGATAGATAGAGATAGATAGATAGGTAATTTTAGATATTTAGAAAGTTTTGAAATATGTATTGTTGATCTCAGTTAAAGGAAGCATCAAAACTATTTTGAGCTATACATTGTAGTTCGTTGGAAATTTTGCCTCCACAAAAGCATGAGAGCACCATAATGTGTCCACTTGATTATCATCCTACATCGTAACACTAGGGTCTTCAATCTATGCCACCTTTCTTTTATGTCGATCTCATGAAGAAATTTCTTTACATATAGAGTAGAAATATCCTCTCCCTTTTTACTCATCATTTTCTTATCTTGCTATTATGTCATTAGGGGAAAAAGTGAGCCTTGTATGGGCCTTGTAAGGATCCCTAACTTTTAGGGATTAAAATTAAGATTGTCAAGGATTAAGGGGACACAAAATATCACTAGTGGTTTTGTCTATTAAAATGTAGGGGAAAAAAAGCTTCAAATGGATCACGGATTGAATGTGATTCAGACCATTGGATTGGATCTTCTGAGCGATCATGATTAAAAGAGATGGGGGACAATGATTTCATGGGTATGTAGAATAGCACAGTAGAGAGAGAACGTCGAATGTGCGGTCTATCACAGCCGTTTATAGTGCAAGATCTAATGGTCTACCATATTTCATGCTAATATGAAAAGATTGAGTTCTTCGTAGCCATCCGATGACTGCAAGATCCAACGCACGTCCGGATTTCAAGCTAAGCATGATTCTCCTTTTTTTAATAGTCGTTAGATGTGCCCAAGATCGCACAAACGTCCGATCATCAAAGTGATCTGCATTGAACTTATTCATAGCCGTCAGATGCAAAGTACATCCAAGAGCTTATGTGAAAAGGCACTTGGCATGACTTGAGGTGATCTGTAGCCCTTATATCGTGGCTTAATATGACGGCCGTCAGGTATTCGCAGAATTCCTTTTGTGAATTACATCAAAGCCACACGTTTCTTGAATGATCGAATAGTCTACCTTGCAAGTAGCCTTGACTTTTGCAAAATCACACCATCCATTGGATCTTTTGGACCATCCAAAGGCGCGGATTGAAATATTTTAGGGGTACTCTTGTCTAATTTTAAGACAAATTATCTAGCATTTATATTACTCACATGAGCATTTTGTGACATCGAGAAATCAAAATTAAGAATAACACCTCTTTCGTAGATGAGGGTAATCAAAGATAATCCAATTATTATATTTTCATTTCATCATTTAAAGTCGTTCCAATCATGATTATAATAGTTTCCATCTCCTTACTCTTGTAAGGTAGAGTAGAAGCCTTCTAAGTCATGCAAAACTTCGCTTTCGACATTGATCAAAGTATTGTTAGAAGATCCATAGTTAACTTGCTGATCAATCCTTTACCATTCTTTCAACACACACAACAATCAATTTGCATTCGATGGCAAAACAACAGGTTCGCTTTCAGTGGATTAAAAGTTCTCCTTTTATTGTACTTTATCATCTTATATGTTCATAACAATGTGAACAACTCGGCTGTTGTTAAAAGTTCGCTTTCAGTGGATTAAAAGTTCTCCTATTATTGTACTTTCATGCCTATTCCACAAAGCCCAAAGGAAGTGCAAAGTTTTTTGGGCCATGCAGGATACCATAGAAGATTCATACGGATGTATTCGGAAATAGCTAAGCCCTTGTCAAGGCTTACCACTAAAAAGGTTCCCTTCTCATGGAGTGTTGAAGTTGAGAAAGCATTTTGTGAAGTAAAATTGAGGCTATGTACTGCTCCACTTTAAGTGTTCCTAATTGGTCATTGGAGTTTCATGTGCACACAGATGCTAGCCTTCATCATGTTGGTGCAGTTCTAGCTCAACCATCATCACACAAGGTTGACAAACCTATCTCCGATGCCAGCAGATTACTCACTAAGGCAGAAAGGAATTACAGTATAACAGAAAGGGAAGGTTTGGCTATTGTATTTGCTCTTCAGAAGTTTCGGCATTATCTTCTTGGTGTACATTTCATAGTCATATCTGACCATCAGCCCTTGAAGTACTTGATAAACAAGCCTAGAGTGGCTGGAAGGCTTTGGAGATGGTTACTCCCGTTTCAAGAATTTAATTTTGATATTCATATTAAGCGAGGAAGACATGAACTGGTTTAAGGGTTTGAGCGAGAAGGCAATAGGTATTAATGATGAACTGGTGGATAGCAATCTCTTCCTAGTGGCAATACAGACTGATTGGTATGATGGAATTCTCCATTTTCTCACTACTGGAAAACTCGCAGAACACTTGACACCTATAGAAAAGAGAAGATTACTCCTTAAAACCAAAGTGTACTCACTTATAAATGGGAATTTATATAAATATAGTCAGGATGATATCTTGAGAAAGTGTGTTTATCTAGAGGAGGTAAATCTTTTGCTAGAAGCTGCACACAGTGAAGGGCACCTAAACGGGGGAAGAATTGGCTCACAGAATCATACACAAGGGGCTATGGTGGCCTCATATTTACAAGGATGCGATTTACTTTGCTAAAGAATGCCACATTTGTCAGAGGTGTGCTCCTACTCCAACCAGATTGAATTTTCAACCATTAGTCATATCTACAGGATGGCTCCCATTTGAACGATGGGGTCTCGATTTCATGGGACCAATTAGTCCAACTGGTCAACCTGGGGGTAAGAAGTATATTTTGATGGCCACATGTTATGCAACTAAATGGATAGAGGCTAAAGCTACTGTGGAGTGCACGGCTTTAACAGTATCTAAGTTTTTGTATAAACGTATTTTTTCAAGATTCGGTTGCCCACTGGAAATCACTAGTGATAGAGGGACACATTTTGTAAATCAATTGCTCCAATTTATATTTGATAGCTACAAGGTTTTTCGTAAAAAGTCATGCTCCTACTATCCAAGGGCGAATGGCCAAGCAGAAAGGTCTAATAAGATTCTGATTGGACTGCTTCGCAAATTATCCTTCGATCATCAAAGCTTCAGGCCACAAGCATTGATCGGTGCAATTTGGGCTTTCAGAACTACGAAGAGGGGAACCACTGTTAAGAGTCCGTTTCGCTTAGTATATCGAAAAGAGGCATTAGCACCATTCGAATATATTATCGAAAGAGAATTTGGAGCCAAAACCATTGGAATTGAACCTCCCATTAAGAGACTGGTGGCATTAGAAGAATACAGAGAAGGAGCAATGCAAAAGCTTGAGGTAACACAAGAAGAGCGCAAGAGAATACATTAAATGTATCTTAGGTCTAGAGAAGTACAACAAGGATCCATGGTTTTAGTACATCAGATCCCAACAATTTCAACCAAATTGGCACGTAAATGGATAGTACCATATAGGGTGATCAAGGTATTACCACATGGAGCAGTGCATCTGGAGGATTTACAAGGTAAGAGGATACCTGTCAATATCTCGAGGGTGAAGAAGTACCTGAATTAAAGTCTAGATCAAATTGGAAGAATTTCAACCACTCTACATACCACGTTTCATTCAGAATTTGCAGTTATTTTTTTCATTCAATAAACAGATAAAGGGAAGTTGCACCGAGGCGATGCAAAAGCTTGATGTGGGGGTCTGTCGCACCCCTCCCCCCTCTCTCTCTCTCTCCTTTCCCCGCTGACCCCGCTGACCCCACCTCCCTCTTCCCCCCTCAGCCCCCGCTGACCCCGCCACCCCCCTCTTCCCCCTCAGCCCCGCTGACCCCGCTGACCCCGCCTCCCTCTTCCCCCCTCAGCCCCCGCTGATGCCGCCACCCCCTCTTCCCCCTCAGCCCCGCTGACCCCGCCCCCGTGTGCCCCTCCCCTTCTCTCTCTCTCTCTCTCTCTCTCTCTCTCTCTCTCTCTCCTCCCCCGCCCCGCAGCGACCCTCCCTCTCTCTCTCTCTTCCCCCTCTGACCCCCGCACCCACCAACCCCACAAACCCCACCCCTCACCACCCCTCCCTCCTCCATAGCCCCCCACAGCCCATCTCTCCCTCTCTCTCTCTCTCTCTCTCCCCCCTTCCTCTCTCTCTATCTCTCTCTCTCTCTCTCTCTCTCTCTCTCTCTCTCTCTCTCTCTCTCTCTCTCTCTCTCTCTCTCTCTCTCTCTCTCTCTCTCTCTCTCTCTCTCTCTCTCTCTCTCTCTCTCTCTCTCTCTCTCTCCCCCCCCCTTCCCCCGCTAACCTCAATGACCCCGCCTCCCTCTTCCCAACTCAGCTCCCGCTGACCCCGCCCCCCCTTTTTCCCCTCAGCCCCGCTGACCCTGCCCCCCGTGTGCCCCTCCCCTCCTCTCTCTCTCTCTCTCTCCTTCTCTCTCTCTCTCTCTCTCTCTCTCTCTCTCTCTCTCTCTCTCTCTCTCTCTCTCTCTCTCTCTCTCTCTCTCTCTCCTCCCTCGCCCCGTAGCGACCCTCCCTCTCTCTCCCCCCCTCTCTCTCTCTCTCTCTCCTTCTCTCTCTATCTCTCTCTCTCTCTCTCTCTCTCTCTCTCTCTCTCTCTCTCTCTCTCTCTCTCTCTCTCTCTCTCTCTCTCTCTCTCTCTCTCTCTCTCTCTCCCCTCCCCCGCCCCGCAGCGATCCTCCCTCTCTCTCTCTTCCCCCTCTGACCCCCGCACCTGCCAACCCCACAAAACTCCACCCCTCCCCACCCCTCCCTCCTCCACAACCCCCCGCGGCCCATCTCTCTCTCTCTCTCTCTCTCTCTCTCTCTCTCTCTCTCTCTCTCTCTCTCTCTCTCTCTCCTTCCCTCTCTCTCTCTCTCTCTCTCTCTCTCTCTCTCTCTCTCTCTCTCTCTCTCTCTCTCTCTCTCTCTCTCTCTCTCCCTCCTTGCCCCGCTGACACCGCTGACCCTGCCTCCCTCTTCCCCCCTCAGCTCCCGCTGACCCCGCCCCCCTCTTTCCCCTCAGCCCCGCTGACCCTACCCCGCGCGTGCCCCTCCCCTCCTCTCTCTCCTCCTCTCTCTCTGCCTCTCTCTCTCTCTCTATATCTCTCTCTCTCCTCCCCTGCCCCGTAGCAGCCCTCCCTCTCTCTCTTCCCCCTTTGACTCCCGCACGCGCCAACCCCACAAACCCCGCCCCTGACCACCCCTCCCTCCTCCACAGTCCCCTGCGACCCATCTCTCCCCCCTCTCTCTCTCTCTCTCTCTCCCTTCCCCCTCTCTCTCTCTCCCTCCTTCCCACGCTGACCCCGCTGACCTTGCCTCCCTCTTCCCCCCTCAGCTGCCGCTGACCCTGCCCCCCCTCTTTCCCCTCAGCCCTGCTGACCCCGCCCCCGCGTGCCCCTCCCCTCCTCTCTCTCTCCCTCTCTCTCTCTCTCCCTCTCTCCCTCTCTCTCCCCCTCTCTCTCTCTATCTCTCTCTCTGTCTCTCTCTCTGTCTCTCTCTCTCTCTCTCTCTCTCTCTCTCTCTCTCTCTCTCTCTCTCTCTCTCTCTCTCTCTCTCTCTCTCTCTCTTCCAGCTTTGCCCCACCACACCACTCACCCGCCTCCACAACCCCCACGACCACCACCCTCCCCTCCGCCCCCGCGTACCGCCTCTCCCTCTCTCCCCCCCCTCTCTCTATCTCTCTCTCTCTCTCTCTCTCTCTCTCTCTCTCTCTCTGTCTCTCTCTCTCTCTCTCTCTCTCTCTTCCCCCTCCACCCCTGCTTATCTCCACCCCCCACCCCCCACCTCTCACCACACCACCCTCCCCTCAGCCCCCGCTGACCCCTCACCGCCCTCCCCTCAGCCCCCCGCGTACCCCCCTCTTCTCCTCTCTCTCTCTCTCTCTCTCTCTCTCTCTCTCTCTCTCTCTCTCTCTCTCTCTCTCTCTCTCTCTCTCTCTCTCCCCCTCCACCCCCCGCTTATCTCCACCACCCCCGCCCCTCACCACACCACCCTCCCCCTCCACAGTCCCCGCGTCCCTCTCTCTCCTCCGCAGCCCCAATGACCCCCCATCTTAGCATTGACTTTCATAAGTAGATTTGGCAAATCTCTTATCATGCCCCCACTCTTCTTCATTCCATTTTCATCCTCTCTTTCCCAGAAAAGCTCTGTAGATATCTCTTCTTGATGCCGCTGAGTACTCACAATTGCCTCATACTTCGAAGAATATGGCCAATCCATACTTGTTGCAACCGCGGAAATGGAAGGACTCTGATCATCACCTTCTCATGGATGAGAAACATCTTACCTAATGATTATCGATGAGACTTCAGAAATAGGTGGAAGCCTCCGATTCTTTTCATCCACAAGTTAGAGGATCATCTCAAAGATGTTTGAATTTGCCAATATATAAGAGACACCCACATATGTTATACTGGCACTTTTCTTGTGATGCTGAGGGGAATATGCAAATCTTGAAAGCTAATAGAGGATAACACTAATTGGAGGTTGTTGAATGCTTACGAAGAATTCGGGAACTATTATATGTGAGTTGAAGCATCACCATTCATCAAATGTAAGGGTCAGAAGCAAGCATAGAAAATTTTGTAAGGAAAGTGCTCCTCAGGATCATTCAAATATCACGAGCGGCATAACATGAGCAGTAAAAGTGGAAACGGTAAAAGTGAAAGTGGAGTAATGACCGTTGCCGCCAACCATTCATGAAGACTACCTATTTCTTTAGGAACCAATTCAAGATTGGTGGCATATTTGATCTACCCCTCCAATTTTGGGCAATCAATCGGCGCATGATCAGTGGACGTGAGGAATCGGCAAGGCCCTCTTGGCCTATTGGAGCATATAAAAGCAATGGACTTGTGATCATTTGGGATACTAGGAGACACACATATACTTACATACGTACAGGGGTCCTCTCATGGCACCGTATGGTTATAAGTCTACTGTAGGAAGTCACTCTATGGTGTGGATACAGAGCGTGGGCTTCCTAGTGGAGGGCTAATAGTACTATAGTGTGAAGAGAGAGGCCTGGCTTTGTCTCTCAGTCTATGGCAATGGTATTTTATGCTGTTTTCCTTAGAGCAATTCTTCAGACGTTGTATTGATCAAGGATAATTTGCATCTAGTTGTGTTCATTGTACGGATTGGAAGAAACCCTTGTATTGATGTTGTGTAGTTTTGGAGTGGCATGTTAACGAGAACCTCCCTTGAGTAGATGAAGTACTGGAGTGCTTGGTGCATGCTCCTGTTTAAAGTAGATACCCCAGTACGTCCTCTACAGTGTGTGTATGTGAGTGTTGGTGTGCGTGTATGTGTGGATATGTGCATGTATGTGTTTGTTTGTGTATGCATATGTCTGTGTATGCATATGTGTGTTTATGTCGATGTGTGTATGTGTGTGCATGCATGTGTGTATGTATGTATGTACACATATGCATGTGTATGCATTTGTATGTATGTATGCATGTGTGTATAAATACATCTCTCTCTGTCCATCTCTCTCTCTCTCTCAATGTCTCTCTCTCTCTATGTCTCTCTCTTTGTGTGTCTATCTCTCTCCGTCTTGCTCTCTCTCTATCTTCCTGTCTCTCTCACTCTTTCTCTCTCTCTCTCTATCTCTCTCTCCCTCTCTTTCTCTCTCTCTCTCTAACTCACTCACACTCCCTCTTTCTCTCTCTCTCTCTCTCTCTCTCTTTCTCTCTCTTTCTTTCTCTCCTCTTCTTGTGTGTTTGAATGAGTCCCAACACAAAAATCTGCAAAGAAATCAGAATTTTATTTGTCTGATACATAGCATCGCATACATGATGCTTCTGCATCCTAGAGATTTTGCCAACATTGCTACAAGCATGGTTGATGTGCGATGCCTGTATGGATACTCCGAAGGTACCATGGCATACATGATGGTTATCCTTTTTTAAGGTCCACCACTTATCCACTTCTTTGTTTTCAAGGTTTTGCATGAGTGATGTTTCTTGGTTTCAATTGGAGGCATCCCCTCTGCCCCCTAATCTCCGGAAGTGTTTCTTATATGTAGGAGGTATTCCAATTACATCAAAACCTATAGTTGACATGCACATCAACTATTCAGCACTCTCTAAACACATTTTCTTCTCTAGTATCTCGTCTTGTGATCCAGAAATCAACAACTTCCTCGTCACATGAAAGTAGAGTTACAATAAGATGTCCTTTTTGCATGTTATATCATTTTGTATGTCCGTAACAAAAACAACATCTTGATTTACTACTGCTCACAATCAGACATACATTGACAAGAACCATGTTCGGTTTGCAAGTGACTTAGCATGAATCTCATGATGACAACCATCTTAAATCATTAATCCGACATCTTATCTAGCGAGGGCATGCAGGCATGGTTTTTGTATGATTGTATGACTTCTTCTATTTCACTATGGTAAAAAAGAAAACTTATCTTATTTAATTGAGAAATTTCCTAGAAATCCGTAATTTTCTACTCAATAGAAAAGAAATAGACATATTTCCTAGGCCGTAAGCTTGAAAGTCCATTAAAAATAGCTTTAATTTGAAGGTCTCCAATCAAAGTACCTCTATTAGTTTTGTAGTATAAGGATTTCAATGATTCTACAAGCATATATGGATCAAATATTGAACTATAGAATAGAAGTCTAGCTAACATTGTCATTTAACTAATTAATAGGAAAGATAAAATTTCTTGGTATCTTCAATGGCTTACACTTGTGTTCACTTCTTCTCCGCATTGAAAAACCTCCAAATAAATATTCCTATATAACACAAGTCGATTTCTCTTTCAACAAGAACATGAACTAGCGTCTTAAGACAAGATATGATCATGAAGCTGTTCCCATTCTACGTTTAATGTGGATGCTTTCTATCAAGCCATTAGGAGTCACCTAATCTAGGACAATATCCATCGGTGGTACTAACCTAATCCTACCCCAAGAGATGGAACGTTATGTCAATGAAAATGTACAAAAAGAGAGTACACATGAAAATTCAACCCACAAAAAATCTTTGCTTAACTGCTCTGACATTGGCAAGGTCCCTGGAAAGCATTCGAACAAGCACAAAAGGTGTGACATTGACTCACCATCCATATTGGAACCCTCGCGAAAAGATATACTGGTTATTGTCATAAAATAGAACACTCTATTCATTGTAATGCAAAAACTTCAGTTTTTAACAATAAATAGAACACATCATTTAGACTTGATCTCATATTGTTGTGAAAAGAAAAACGGATATAGCTTCTTAGAGAAAAACAATACATGTTTGACAAAGGAGTCGGATTGAATGTAAATGTTTTCTGAAATTTCCCGATGATTGATTTTGAGTGCATTAAAGCTCACTTTTGCTATTAAGTACATTGAGCTCTACTTCTTCCTGGATACATTGGCGGAAATCCTGCACGGCTGAACTCTTGGAAGATGCGTCAACCGAGAAGCTCGCCCCCCAAACGCGCGCTTCAACATCTTCGTCACTACTCACCGTTCCGATCCAGGTTACATTGCCATAACTATAAACCAATTTCCAGAGATGCGCATTGCCGACAACGCTCAGATCGGCCCATTATCCACAACGTCGACCGCAGTCCAAAGTGCATCGCTGGTGTGATGAGAAAAGTATCATGGCTCAGAGCTTGTGCATGGATTACCAGTTCCTGTGTAGCAGTCATGATGAAGAGCAGAGAGCCCAACCTGCAAGTGCTTATCAATTCGGAGAAACGACAAGACTGAGTGACAAAATCATGAACGTCCATCCTTCTCTGGGTGGTAAGGGAACTGACTGTGTACAAAATCTCCACCTTCTAGAAGGAAATGCAGCGTCGATTTCACTTGCGTTTCAATGTCAATCATACGTACTACTCTGATTGATCATCCCAAGTCCATGGTTTCAATGTCGATCATACGTACTACTCTGTTCTGTCATTAAGACTTGCGTTATCTGATGACGTGGCACACGCCATTAGGAAATGTAAACAAACAAAAAAACTGCAATCGTATTGTATACACCGCCGCCGCCGTGCGCGATGAGTTTTTTTCGTCTGTCTTTCTCTCTCTGTCTCGCGCTCGTTATCAGTTTGAGTGTTGTCGCTCTGGAGTGCGCACAGCTATTCGTTATCAGTTTGAGTGTTGTCGCTCTGGATTGCGCACGCCATAGCTGTGCTTAACCTTCAGGTGGTATGAGATTCAAAGAGCTGTGCCATTTACGCTATGCCATGGATTTTACAGAACGCTTGTAGATCTATGCTGCGAACGATAGAAAGTGTGACATCAAAGCGAAGATGTATCACACCATGGGCAGCTCGCTTTAGATCAGGACCAGAGAATGTGTACGATTTTAAGTTGTAGAGACTGTTAAGCTCACTGCTAAACTGCAGAGAAGCGCTGCAGTTACAATTCCTTTTCACAAGAAATTTGTTGTTCTACTTCACCAGCTGCCACAATAAGTTTTTTTTATTTTTATTTATTTATTTATTTTTTATTTTAAAATGGAGGTTCAGCCGAAGCCTACTTCCCCGGACTTTAACTTTGAAATTGCAACTGTACAAGTGAATGGGCATAGCACCCGCGGGACCCCCCGTATCCCACAAAGCAGGGGTTAGACAACGTTACGATTGAAAGAGACATGATTACAACTGGGTTTAACTAGCATAAGCCATAACATGTCTAGCCCGGGACTTGAACCCTGGACCTCCGCCTCAAGAGGCCAAAGCTCAACCAGCTGCCACAATAAGTTGGATGAGACGCCAGCCTTCGATAGTAAATGAAAAGTCAACTGTAGCGAAATGTCAACTGCAGACCTTCGTCCTTCGCCAGTGAATGAAAAACCAGAACAATAATATATTTTCTAGAGGCATCAGAAATTCAAGAGGGCATTCCTTCACACATAAATATTTACTGAAAATAGTTCCTAACCGACTCTAAGTGGTTATTGAGAACTTGACATAAAAGTGTGAGGGCTTTATCTCAGGTACATATTTGAATTCTGTTTTTCATTTCGAGTGCATGTGGCAGGCGATGATATGTATTCTCTTGCAGGTCCGTGAATGGACACTACTCACATGTTGTGAGACAAATGTATGATATTGCGGGTCCTTAATTGGACAACTCACACTCCTTGTGAGGTTTCATATTACCCTGCTGAAAACCTTGAATTTAAACAAAAACAAAGGGACGTGGTAAGGTTTTTAGCTGTGGTAATCTCATGCTTGGAGATACTCTGGTGATATAGGTGGAAGTCCAAAGAGAAGATAGTCCAAAGACCTCATGTATTGATCATGGGATGAATGTATATTTTTGAGGCCTCCCGTCAGAGTATAATTGCTTACATTATGGACTCTTATTGATGCTTCTACCCAGAGTTTGGGTTTTTGGAGTGTAGTGACTATAGTTGACTTGGTTCATGTATAGTTTGGACAAAGGATACTCTGTCGAAATTTTTTCAGAGAGGTAGAAATTGAGCAAATAAGTGCATAGAGATGCAGGAAGTGCTCAGAACAAGAGGACATAATTGAGATTACTTGTGAAGATTCAGTTTTTGGTGCATATATTTAAAAAAACAACCGAAATGCTACCAAATTTTTTTAGGCCTCGACATAAAATTACCATAGCATAGAAAAGTGCTTAAACTGCAAGGATGGGTAATAATATTACACAAATAGTTGGTGATAAGCTAAATAAAGACAATTACCACATATGGTCGTATAGGATGGAAACTTTCTTAATGGAAAAAGGTCTATGGGGACTAATGAATGGAAAGGACGAGTGTCCTGAGTTGCCAGAGAATCGGAAAGCAGAAGAGCAAAAAGAATATAAAAGGTGGATAGAAAAATCTAGAGAAGGAAGCTTGAGATATAATCCATAAGATATATGGTACGTCGACAGAAGCTAGAAAAATTCACTTCAAGCAAAAGTTGCATAGCGTATGGCATGGAAATAGGTCCATAACGGATTATGTGGCCAGAATTAGGAAGATCACTAATGATTAGCTTCCATAAATTGCACAGTTGATGATGATGATATGGTTTCAGTTATGCTAAATGGTCTAGGACTGCAATACAAGAGTTTAGATACTTCTATTTCAATGAGAGCCATTATGCCAGATTTTGACGAGCTAGTAGCTCTTTGCATGACAGAAGAACTAAAACTTGGTTTGAATGCATCGAGAAGTGGCAATTCAAAGATCATGCATTCTTTTAGCATAGAGGAAGAGGTTCTAGTCGTGGACGATCATCTTCTAGAAATGCGAATACATTGGATATGCCAAGAGGTAGAGGAAGATCATACTCTAGAGGTAGAGGAAGATCACAAGCACCAGCGAATTGTTACCATTTTCGCAAGTATGGCCATTTTGAGAAAGATTGTTACTATAAGAAGAATAGTCAAAGAGGAAGAGGTAGAAGCCATTATGCGACACATTGAAATTTTGCTGCTGAAAGTTCATATAGAGACTATGGCAGTGATAATATATTTGCGATGGAGCATGTTTTGAATAGTATGTGAAAGCCTGGAAATGATATGAACATTACATAGACTCTGGTTGCACAAATCAGATGACGAGCATTGGGAATTGGTTTGAGTCAAAAGAAGCTTTGAAGACGAAAGAGTATGTGGCAACTGGTGATGATACCTTATGCGTGATTAACGATGTTGGGAATATAAAGCTAGTACAAAGAAATGGTGTTCGAAACACATTAAGTGATGTCTTACATGTGCCTAGCATTACAAAGAACCTAGTTTCAGCTGGTTAGCTAGTAGATCAAGACATGGAAGTTATTTTCAACAAACATAGTTGTTTTATACATGATTTCAAGTATGGAAGAAGAGGAGAAATACTTGAAGAGGGAAAGAAGATGGGTAGATTGTTCACGTTTGACATGGGTACACCCCTTTATGAAAACATCTATGCCAAGAATAGTGAATATTCAGATATAGCTGAATTATGGCATAAACGAATTGGTAATATCAATTTGAGAAAATTGAAGTCCATGGAAAAGGAAATGTTAGTGTGTGGATTACCAAGATTTGGTCATTTAAACTTTGAAAGAATTTGTGAAGCATGCGCATTTGGAAAACATCAATGTATGAAGTTTTCAAGAAGAGAAAAACACATGAGGAGACCGTTAGAGCTAATACATAGTGATGTGGTTGGACCTGCTCGAACAAAATCAGTTGGTGGCTCACTATATTTTTTGATATTCGTTAACGATTATAGCCGATATACATGGATTTACTTCTTGAAGCATAAGAGTGAAGTCTTTGAGTGCTTTGTGAGATTCAAAAATATGGATGAAAAGCAATTGGGAATGTATATAAAGTGCCTATGATCAGATTCAGGGGGAGAATATATATCAAGAGAATTTGATCAGTACCTAAGTGATCATGGAATCAGAAGGCAATTGTCTTGTAGATTCACATCACAACAAAAAGGTGTTGCAGAACGTAAAAATCGTGTGATAGAGGAAGTTGCTAGAGCCATGTTGAATGAAAAGAACATGCCACATACGTTTTGGGTAGAAGCTTGTCATACAATTGTGCACGTCATAAATAGAGCTCCCACAGGCATGGTTCGTGATCTCACACCTTATGAGAGGCTATGGAGGCATAAGCCTAATGTTAGCTTTTTACGAGTTTTTGGAAGTATTTGTTATGCGCATATGCCTAGTCAACTGAGACACAAGTTTGAGGTGAAATCTGAAAAGTGCATATTTGTTGGGTACTCAGAAGAGAAGAAAGGATATTGATGTTATAATCCTGTTACAAAAGAATGTACGGTGAGTAGACATGTTATGTTCGATGAAAAAGCATCATGGTACACACCTAAAGACATGGGTGTGATAGAGAATGATATAGATGACTCTATGCATAATGTTCATGACGAGCGAGGAACAAGCCGTAGGAATTTTGACCATGAAGAGAGTCAAGACTATGGTTCATATGAGTTTCCTACACCTGAAACGTCATGGAGTGAAAATGCAAAAGACTATGCAAGAAGAAAGGAGAAAGGGAAAGATACATACATGTCTGATTCAGATATTGAAGATGAGATAGTTACGCATGGCACGTTAAAAAATATGAAGGACAAATATGTTCCCCCATACGCAAGGAAAGAGACACATGAAGAAACACCTTTGAGATGATCTATGAGAGTAAAACATCCTTTGGATAGATTGAATCTATACAATAATGCTATGAACCTTCATTATGCATACATGACAAAAAGAATTAAGCATGAGGAACCAAAGATTTTTCATGATGCGTCACAAAGTAAACATTGGTGTAAAGCAACCGATGATGAGATGAATGCATTGAAGAAGACTGATACATGGGATTTAGTGAAATTGCCACTAAATAAGAAAGCTACTCGATGTAAATGGATATATAAAGTAAAGTGTAAAAGTGATGGTTCATTGGAAAGATTTAAACCGCGTCTAGTTGCAAAAGGATATGCACAAGTATATGGATTGGATTACGATGAGACGTTTAGTCCAGTGGTGAAAGGGACAACAGTGAGAAGAGTGATTGCATCGGCTGCTATGAATAATTGGAAATTGTATCAAATGGATGTTAAGAATGCATTCTTGAATGGCAAATTGCATGAGGAACTCTATATGCAGTAACCAAAAGGTTATGTACATCCAAACTATCCTGACTATGTATGCAAGTTAAAGAAACCGCTTTATTGGTTGAAACAAGCTCCAAAAGCATGGTGTGAATGATTCACTAAGAAGTTGTTGGATCTGAAATTTATACAATCAGAGGCTAATTGTCCACTGTTTGTATGGAACCAAGGAAGTGAAACAATTCTATTAGTGATCTATGTCGATGATTTTATCATTATTGGCAATGATGAGAAAAGGATTGATGATTTGAAAAGGCAACTAAAATCTGAATTTTTTATGTCAGATTTGGGAGAGCTAAAATACTTTTTGGGAATTGAAGTAATTTCATTGAAAGATTTGGTATGAGTGCTTGAGAGATTTGGTATGAGTGCTTGCAAACCTGTTGATACGCCACTTGATGCTAATGTTAAGCTTATGGATGATGGAAAGTACTTGCATGATGCAAACATGTATAGAAAGATGGTTGGAAGTTTGATTTATGTAACAAAGACAAGACCAGATTTGAGTTTTGCAGTTGGTTTGGTGAGTCAGTTTATGCATAAACCATGTAGAGTGCACTTGGATGCAATGCGACGTATATTGCGATATGTGAAAGGAACATGTAATTTTGGTTTGTTTTATGAGAGTAAAGTTCAGCCATGTATATGTGCATACAGCGATGCCGATTGGGCAAGAAATGTCATGGATCGAAGGTCAACGAGTGCATTTTCATTTTCGCTTGGAAGTGCAATCATTTCTTGGAGTAACAAGAAGCAACCAACTATCACTTTGTCAAGTATTGAGGCTGAATATAGAGGCATTACACAAGCCGTTTGTGAGGCAACATGGATTAAGTACCTGAGATAATGAATTTTCCTCGTAATTCATTTTAAGCGAGGAGAAAAATCAAGTTCGTAAAAACTTCAGAACATCTCGAGTTTGAAATAGTTTTACCTGAATGCATATAAACAATGGAACTGCAAATATGCTTAGGATCAGAAGACAAACGATACAAACAAGAAAGCTTTGAGCTTTGAGAATTTTATCTTACATTTACTCTTTATCTCGAGCTTGTTGGTATACGTGTCTTATTTCTGTCTATGTGTCTAACTTCTCTTTAGTGCACGAGTAGATTATCTATCGTGTACGCCAGTTACTTTAGGTGAATCTAGTAACCTCATGCAGCGATGCTTCTGCAAGAGTCTAGAAGATATTCTGCAAGAGTCTGAACAAGTTCTCAGCTTGCTATTTCATATCCTTACGAAAAATCTCATTCTCTTCTCTCACTTGCATCTCTCTCTCACAGAATAAGTTTTATTTTATATAAGTATGATGGAATGAATAAAATCAATATGCTAGAAATGGAAACGAAGGAGGGATACCAAAGGTATTATGCTATAAAATAAAGATGTGTATTGGCAGTACTTGCTAATATATTTCGAAGGAATTTTCCAAGTTTTTGTTTCGTTTCTTCGAAAAACTATCATTGAATACTAATACGAGATTGTAATATATTGCGAACATTTCTTGTAAATCTACTTCATGATAGAGAAAGTGTAATTTATGTTGATGTGTACACATATTTATAGTGTAAAGCTCCCAAAACCTTCAACAGTAGTCAGACAAAATCTTGCAGTAGTAGGTTGCAATGTATCCCTTACTTTTGATGAACTCATGTAAGCACTTATGGAAATCGAATCTTTGGAATCTGTGAGTACAATCTACAAACTATGGTGTTTATTTTATGTAATTTTCTATGTTGGGTTGATTGTTTCTAGAAAATACAAAAACTAAAAATGACTACATCTAGCGATGACTCTATAGGCTGTACGGTAGGCCCACGGAACGACAGAAAAAATATTGTTCCAATTTCTAATATATTTTTCGACTGATTTCTAGACAATACTCAACATCATTTTGTTGGTAATCGTTGCTAAACCAAAAGCCTGAAAATAGTAACAATTATTATTTCAATGCTAGATACAAAGCAATTATGCCAATTACAACTATAAAAAATATTATGTCTTACGCAAACATGACTAGACCCATTTGGTAGTGCAATTTCTAAAGCTTAGGGCATATCTGTAACTATATGTTCTCAAAACTAATTTGATCGAAAATGAGTCCGCACCTTAGTTTTGGAGAGGTCCAAGGGGAAAGCTATCTTGGAGCGCTAGGCAATCCTAATGCGAGCGAGCTTAATCCATTGATGTGGATCACAAAAAGAATTGAATTCATTAACATCTTTTACATGATTGTTAGTAATAATCTAGACCATATCAATTTTGTACACGTTGATTCCATAGATAAGTGACCATTTCTCGCTTTATCCTTAAAACATGGTATGCTATCCATGCCTAAGGACACATAAAAACCAACAATGAATTGTATCCTAGAAATAATTTTTGCCTAGCACTAAGTAGAAAAGGGTCTCTTTTTGGGATAAGTACTACATATTGGGGTCTTTAAATGCTCGAAAATTTGATCCTTTTTCCCTAGTGCTAACATTTGGATTTCCTTTTAAAACGAGAGGGCATTCAGAAACTAGTCCTCAAGAGCGGCCATTAAGAAACTAGTTCTCAATGTTGGAATTCGACTCTCCACAATCTGATCACAGAGGACGATCCGCAACAACATAAAATTGTGACCGTCGAAAGCATTTCCTAATTGAATTCTCGCATTCCAGAAACCCAACAAAGTAATTTTCCTGTGTAATGTTGTTGTCCAAGCAAAGAAACATGCTTTGAGCAGCCTACATGGAAGATATACCTGAGAATACATAAATAATACCAAATCATCTTGGAAACGAAAATGAGCTAAGTCAATCTAGTTAGATTTTCTATACACAAAAGATAAGGTGACTCCTAAATGCCCTGATGGAAAGAATCGACAAGAAAAGTAGAATGGGAGATCCTAGTTTGGTTGTTTTGGAACCAATTCATGAACGTTTTGTTATCTTAAGACGCCAAGTCATCTTTTGCTTGAAAGAGAAATCGACTTGTGTAATATAGGATTATTTCGTTAGAGGTTTTTCAATGCGGAGAACAAATGAACAAAACTGCAAGCCACTCAAGATAAGAAGCGATTTTGTCTCTCCTATTATGTAGGTAAACAACTATGTGAGGTAGACGTATATTCTATAGCGCAATATTAGATCCATGAATTCTTCTAAAATCATTGAAAGCCTTATATTGGAGAGTTACTAGACATCTCTTGTTTGGAGAATTCTAAATTAAAACTATGTTTAAGGGATTTTTTTAAGCTCAAATACACACACACACATACACACACACATACACTCACATACACACACATACATACACATGCATATACACACATACATACATACACATACACACATATACATACGCACACATACACACACATACACATATACACAACTATACACACACATATACACATACACTCACATACAATCAAATACGTAAACACACATACAAAAGCATACGTACATACATATACACATGCATACACTTATACACTCACATACACACATATACATACACACACGTACATGTTTCATTGATCCCAAATGACCTGACATGTCACATAGCATGTACAAGGAGGTTTGTCAACTCATAGGAGACATCAATACGCATGTTTCAAAAACTCCAACTGGTCAAAAGATTTGGACATATTGAGACGAAGAATTACAACCTTCACGGGACTCGAGAGATTAGTAAAGCTGTATTCAAAATTGCAGTTATCGAACAAAAAATATGCAAAATCTGCTAGAAATGGGTACAGTAAAGAGGAAATCTGTCAATATTTGTTATTAGGCAAAAGGTGTTCGCGTATTCAGATCTTGCTCGTGGTACTCTGTAGAGTCTACCGACTCGTTGGGCCAAACCCGAATGATGTTCACATCAGAAGCCATGGAAGTAGATCTACAGAAGATGTAATGAAATATGTACATGTGTGGAATAGGCGAGATTTGGGATTTGGAGTTTCCGAGTAAAAATGCCTTGGAATCATTCCTGAGTTCAGCTGAGCAACGTAGAAGGCGATAGAATTCGGCTCGAAGTCCATTCTGAAGGATGAATAGGATTCACAATATGTTCAATAGTCAAGCCCTGAACAGGAGATGATTTATGTCTATGCGAATCAGATTCCATTCTTGATGATAGAACAGAATGGTACATATGGCCCACATTGAAACCATGGACATGAGATGGTCGATCATGACAGGATTGAGATTCCAGCGTTGATAACGGGAGTGAAATCGACGCTGCTGTTCCATCTAGACGGTCGAGATTTTGAACACAGTCAGTTCCATTACCACGTAGAGAAAGGTGGACGTTGATGATTTCCTCAGTCGGTCTTGTCACTTTTCCGAATTTATAACAGTCGTCGGTTGGGCTCTCAGTACACCATCAGTGCTACACAGGAAGTGGTAAGCCATGGCAGAAGCTCTGAGCCATGATACTTTTCTCTTCATACCAGCGATGCACTTCGAGCTGCGGTCGACGTTGTGGATAGATTGCCGATCTAAGCGTTGTCGACAATGTGCATCTTTGGAAATTGGTGTACAGTCACCGCAATGTAACCTGGATCGGAACGGTGAGGAGCTGTCACGAAGATGGTGAAGCTCCCGTGTGGTGGGCGAGCTTCTCGATTGACGCATCTGCCAAGAGTTCAGCCGTGCAGAACTTGCGCTGATGTATCCAGAAAGAAGTGGAGCTCCATGTACTTAATAGCAAAAGAGAACTTTAATACACTCAAAATAAATCCTCGGGAAATCTCAGAAAACATCTAAATTAAATCACTATATCCTTTTTACATTCAACAACAATATGAGATGCATACAATGTTCACAATATGAGATTCACAATATGTTCAATAGTCAAGCACTGGACAGGAGATGAATATTGTATATGGGACTCAGATTCCATTCTTGATGACAGAACAGAATAGTACGTATGATCGACATTGAAACCATGGACTTGAGATGGTCAATCATGAAAGGATTCAGATTCCAGCGTTGATAACGCAAGTCTTGATGACAGTACAGAGTAGGAAGTATGATCGACATTGAAACCATGGACTTGAGATGATCAATCATAGTAGTACGTATGATTGACATTGAAACGCAAGTGAAATCGACGCTGCGTTTCCTTCTACAAGGTGGAGATTTTGTACACAGTCAGTTCCCTTACCACGCAGAGAAGGATGGACGTTCATGATTTTGTCACTCGGTCTTGTCGTTTCTCCGAATTGATAGGCACTTGCAGGTTGGGCTCTCTGCGCGTGTGGCGGGCGAGCTTCTCGGTTGACGCATCTTCCAAGAGTTCATCCGTGCAGGATTTCCGCTGATGTATCCAGGAAGAAGTAGAGCTCCATGTACTAAATAGCAAAAGTGAGCTTTAATGCCCTCAAAATCAATCGTCGGGAAATTTCAGAAAACATATACATTTAATCCGACTCCTTTGTCAAACATGTATTGTTTTTCTCTAAGAAGCTATATTCTTTGTTCTTTTCACAATAATATGAGATGAAGCCTAAAGGATGTGTTCTATTTATTGTTAAAAACTGAAGTTTTTGCATTACAATGAATAGAGTGTTCTATTTTATGACAATAACCAGTATATCTTTTCCCGAGGCTTCCAATATGGATGGTGAGTCAATGTCACATCCTTGTGCTTGTTCGAATGGTTTCCAGGGACCTTGCGAATGTAAGAGAAGTTAAGCAAATATTTTCTGTGGGTTGAGTGTTGATGTGTACTCTCTTTTTGTACAATTTCATTGACATAACGTTACATCTCTTGGGGTAGGATTAGGTTAGAACCACCGATGGATATTGTCCTAGATTACGTGACTCCTAAATGGCTTGATGGAAAGCATCCACAACAACCGTAGAATGGGAACAGGTGCATGAACATATCTTGTCTTAAGACGCCAGTTCATGTTTTTGTTGAAAGAGAAATCGACTTGTTTTATATAGGATTATTTCTTTGGAGATTTTTCAATGCGGAGAAGAAGTGAACACAAGTATAAGCCATTGAGGATACCAAGAAGTTTTATCTTTTCTATTAATCAGTTGAATGACTATGTGAGCCAGACTTCTATTCTATAGTTCAATATTTGATCCACATATTCTTGTAGAATCATTGAAAGCCTTATCCTACAAAACTAGTAGAGGTACTTTGTTTGGAGACCTTCAAATTAAAGCTATTTTTAATGGACTTTCAAGCTTACAGCCTAGGAAATATGTCGATTTCTTTTCTATTGAGTAGAAAATTACAGATTGTTAGGAAGTTTCTCAGTTAAATAAGATAATTTTTCTTTTTAACTAAAGTCATACTATCATACAAAAACCATGCCCGCATGCCCTAGCTAGATATGATGTCGGATTAATGATTTAAGATGGTTGTCATTATGAGATTCATGCTAAGTCACTTGCAAACTGAACATGGTTCTTGTCAATGTATGTCTTATTGTGAGCAATAGTAAATCAAGATGTTGTTTTTGTTACGGACATACATGGTGATACAACATGCAAAAAGGACATCTTATTGTCACTCTACTTTCATGTGAGGAGGAAGTTGTTTATTTTGTCGATCACAAGACGAGATACTAGAGAAGAAAATGTGTTTAGAGAGTGCTTAAAAATTGGTGTGCATGTCAACTATAGGTTTTTATACAATTGGAATACCTCATGCATATAAAAAGCACTTCCGGAGATTAGGGGGCATAGGGGATGCCTCCAATTTAAAAAAACCAAAGAAACATCAGTCATGCAAAACCTTGAAAACAAAGAATCGGATAAGTGGTGGACCTCAAAAAAGGATAAGGATCATGTATGCAATGGTCCCTTAGGAGTATCCATACAGGCATCCCACATCAACCATGCTTGTAGCAATGTTGGGAAACTTTCTAAGATGCAAAAGCATCATGTATGCGATGCTATCTATCAAACAAATAAAATCTGATTTCTTCGCAAATATATGTGCTGGGACTCATTGGAACACACAAGAAGAGGAGAGCGAGAGAGAGAGAGAGATAGAGAGAGAGAGAGAGTGGGAGAGAGAGGGAGAGTGAGTGAGTGAGAGAGAGAGAGAGAGAAAGAGAAGGAGAGAGAGATAGAGATGCAGAGAGAGAGAGAGAGAGAGCAAGATGGAGAGAGAGCAAGACGGAGAGAGATAGACACAATTAGAGAGAGACATAGAGGGAGAGAGAGATGGAAAGAGAGAGAGAGAAAGACGTATGTATACACACATGCATACATACATAGAAATGCATACACATGCATATGCATACATACATACATACATACACACATGCATGCACACACATACACACATCGACATAAACACACATATGCATACACAGACATATGGATACACACACATACACATACATGCACATATACACACATACACGCACATCAACACTCACATACACACACATACATACACATGCATACACACACATACATACTTACCCATACACATATAAAAACACACACATACACACACATACACACACATACACATATACACACACATACATACATACACTCACATACAATCATATACATACACACACACATATGAACATATACACAAACATACACACATACATACACACATGTATACACGCATACAGTCATATACACACATATACATACACACACATTTACACTGCTAAAGAAAGTGCTTGACTACTATAAACACATGCTTTTGTGAAAATTGTGTATGCAACATGGGGAGAGCCAACTTTTTATATATTTTCTGGACCATGCACTTACTTGGGGAGACAATTAGCTCTCTTTTGAAGGATTCTTGTTGTGTTAAATAGGAAGATGCCAAAAATCAAAGGGTTACATTGTGATTGAAAGTGAGAGTGAGAGTGTGATTGAGAGTGTGATTGAGAGTGCAAGTGTGAATGCTATTGTTATAGCTCGGAGTGGTCGGGAGGTCAAGGCCTCCTCAAGAAGCTATATTCCAAAGCTATTGGTTCCAATTTATTCAAATCTATAATATCTGAACTTCTCTTTCTCTCGGACATATCTTGTCTACTCTTTCATGATAGGTTCTCTCTTATCTTGTGCAAGTTCTATTTTTCTCTCTTTGACTTCTATAGAGTGATTAGAAGCTTGTGATTATGGAAAAACTACGACTCATAATAGAGAAAAATCGAGCCTCGAGAATGATAGGAGCTTTGATACAAAAAAATCCATGAGCCAAAGGAGCTTATTTAGAAGCTTGTTGGAGAACTACACAAAGAGTGAGGTGGAAAGTAACCAAAAGCTGCAACAAATTTGTTGTGGAGCTGATTGATGAGGTGAATGAAGGTGTGGTAACATCTAGGGTGCCTAGAGGAAGACAAAAACGCTACATAGCTAGTGTAATTGAAGAAAAACGAAAACAATCCGAGCCATAGTTTTGTGGAGGCTTAGTAAGAAACATGGGGAAAAGAGCCCCCCAGTTGCAACCCCAAAATAGGTGTAATAGTAGTGTCGTACTTATATATGTGAAGAAACAAATATCTTCATAGAAAAACTTTGCCTATAATTTTCTAACCTTAAGTTAAAGTCATGTAATCAGGTAACACAATTCTTTGAAGAAACACATTTTTATAATAAGAGATCAGTATAGTGTGCTCATTATATAGTTATAAACTATATGAACATTTTAATTCCTTATTGATGCATAAAACATGAAAATGGCTCGTGCTTTATTTTGAATACCATCGTACAATAACATATAAGTATGCTACATGTCATCAAACCATTAAATCATGCACCTATCTCACATATGAAAATCATTCAATATGTCATTGAAGAACCATTTTCCACTCTCCCTAGAATTAAACTTCATCCTAAAAAATTAGCTTTTCTCAATGATATAAGGGATATAGTATCAATGAAAATAGTTCTATAAATATTGTAAACAACGTTGTATACAAAAAACTAGAATATTGACTGGAATAATGTACAATGTGTATTCTTTTCCCATCAAATGGTATTCTAAGCATAGAAAACTAGTAGCATTTTTAACTTGAAGGAACAACATATAAATTCGACTAAAGAGATTCTCAAAAAACTTATACTATCATCTAAAATCTCAAGTGATTTTTTGATAAAAACTGAGCCATATTCATACAATCACTTTTGAAACATAATTCCTAGATGAAAATAGTATCATGGCATATATGAAATTTAGTTTATGCCATAAATATAATAAAGATTAGTGGAAATTTCTACATTTTGTATATTGACTGACTTTTTATTGCATTTACAACAATGAAAATGAGGAGATCATGGTTTTAATAAAAAGTCAACACTAACTCACATCAACATAATTTCTTTGCCAATACTAAGATTTCCATCATCAAAGTAATGAATAAATCTTAAACTTTTCTATTCTTTTATGAAAGCTATATTGTTTTTTATGAAAGCTAATTCTTTTGTTTTTTATTGTCTATTTTTTAGGACAGTAAAGTGTCCAAGGACACAGAGCCACTAAGCTATCCATGTAGAACACTAGTATTAACATCATTTTAAGCTTTTTTTACCCCTCCTTATATGTTCAGTACATAGATAAATCACCACCACTAATTTTGGTTGCAATTATACCAAGACTGTACTACACTCATGCGCAAGGAAATTTCAAAAGCAAACACCAATTCTAGAATAGAACTAAAGTTTCCCTAAATCACATAAAAATGCTTTCTTTTTGGGGGTCGTTGCTACCATTCTGGAGTCTTCACGTTTTATAGAAGTAACTAAGGCATATTATGAGAGGCTTCGTAATCAAATCGCTGCAATAGTAGAACCCACCTAAATAAGTGTCCTATTAAGTTCCTTTGCTCAAAGAAGTAAAGAAAGTTTGAATGGTATACATGGAAATATAGCAAGAATACTAATTTTTATTCACGCTACAAGTGAAGTCTATTTTACTAAGTCAAATCATTCGTAATCGGTATATCAAAATCATGGATAAAAATTGTTGAATGGGAGATCCTAGTTTGATTCCCCTAGAATGGGGAAAAGAACGTATCTTGTATTTAATCTTTCGAATGTTCATTGATTTTTTTATAGAAAGACAAATTGAAGTACTCCATATATGAGAATTTATTTTGTGTTTACTCAATGCGGATTAAGAAGTGAACATATGTTTAATCCGTTGTTGATACCATGTGAACTGATCTTTCCTATTATGTACTTTAAAAACTATGTGAAGAAATTCATCACTAGATTAATAAGAAGTATCTATCCCTGTGCTTCCATGTTCTCATGAGTGGTTACGCATGAAATGAGAGTAGACATCTGTAGTTTAATCTTAGGCGATGAATTCTTACAGAATATTTAAATACATAGTGCCTCACTAATGTATTTAAATATACATAGTGCAATCAAAACATGCATTTGGAACGTTTTTATAAATCATTTCTATATTCATAGATTTATCTTAAACAATGTCTTCTCTAATTCTGGTGGGTAGATCTTTATTAAGATCATACACAACTTTACCTGTTCCATCTCACATTTAAAGAGTACTACAAAACTTCATAGGAAAAACCAGCGATGTCTTCTTTAGTGATTGATGGTTGACCAATGGGCATCATTATCTCCTCATGAATGCATACAAGAAGAAAAGGAAGGTTAGGGAGCTCAATCTAGAGCAAACAATCTAACATTTTTGACTTATCTAGGTGAAAATTTGGAAAGCACTTGGAAACCTAGTGTTGTGTGTGATACTTTCCATGTGTTACCTTGCAAGACTTGGAAGAACATTTCATCATTTTCAAACACCCAAGAGGTATAGGAGCAAACGTGTATTCGATGAGGTAAAACTTCTTCAAGTCTACTTGTTTCTATGAAGTATCCCCTCTAGGAAGAGTGAAAACTAAGGGAGCTCTAAGTAAGCCCTAGAGGCCTTAATCTCCCTACCTAGAACAAGATTATTGACCACCAAGGAGGGGTTGGACCTAGTCATATGCCTTAGAATGTGACCACAAAAGAGAGAAAAAAGAAAAAGGAGACTTCATTGGGGCCCCATACGATCTTCAAAAGTTAAGACGAGACTAATCCACCCTAGAGGGCAATGAAAGGGAGAAAGAGAGAGAGAGAGAGAGAGACAGAGAGAGAGAGAGGAAGATAGAGATACAGAGAGTGTGTGTTATCAAGATCTTACTCACATGCACATAGAGGCTGCAAATACAGAAAACACACAAAAAAAATAGAGATGCCAAGAGACATGACCGAACACAATATTGGGTGCAATCTCCCCCCATGCACTATGTTTCGACAGTCCACAGAGTGCATGTATTTTATGAATTTTTTATTCCATATGTTATGACAGAGAGAGAGGGAGTGGAGAGAGAGAAACAGACACAGAGAGAGGGGAGAGGGAGGGATAGAGAGAGGGAGGTTGGAGAGAGATATGGAGAGATGGAGAGATAGAGAGAGAGAGGAGAGAGATAAGATAGACGAAGAGAGAATGAGAGAGAGAGAGGGATAGGGGAGAGATAGAGATGAGAGAGAGAGAGAGAAAGAGAGAGAGAGAGAGAGAGAGAGAGAGAGAGAGAGAAAGAGAGAATGAGAGAGAGAGAGAGAGGAAGAGTAAACAAATAATTAAGACACTACTGAAACCCAACCTAAGAAAGAATGAAGAGAGAAAAAAACTCCTTGTCATATCACACTCAAGCTCAAGATGCAACTCTTTGCTAGAACAAAAACGGAATACAACTCTCTGGGACAAAATAAAACAACTCCCTTCCACCACGCACATGTTAGGAATCTTTCCTAGAACTAAAAAAAAGTAGGAACTACTACCACCCATCATGAAGTATTCACCACATCTATTTCTTGAGCCTACAAAACCATGAGAAACCAAGATTCTAAGGCAAAGTGAAAAATCCTTCAATTTCTTCATCACCAATTTTTGTAATAATAAGATAATCAACATAACTGCAAATAAATACACATTGAGTTTCCATAAGCCTCACAAACAAAAAGGATCTAGAAAACTTTTTTTTTTGTCCTTGAACTTCCAAAGAGTTTACCAAATGATGATTCCACGCTTTAGGTGCATATTTTTAACCATATAATGCTTTTGTCAATCTACTTACATACTTTTGATACCATGCATCCATTAAACGTTCTCTTCTCTTAGTTTGCAATTCACCATTCAAAAAACATTTTTCAACATCAAGTTGAAGCATATTTCAATATTTATGTACAACACTCAAAACAATTCAAGTAGAAGTAGGTTTTGCAACTAGACTAAACATGTGCTCATTATCAATTCCATATATTTCCACATAACCTTTTGTAACTATGTTACCTTGTACCTGGAAACAAATCCATAAAGAATTCTTTTAATACAAAACATTCACTTAATGTACAATTAGCTTCATTTTATCATCTTGTAGTACAAGCTTCTATTTCTTGTCTTCATGTTAAGCATTTATCTATTCTTGCATTCTATTATACCAATACTCATTCATATTTACATCTTCAATACTACTTTGTGCTGGTTTTCTTTGTTTTGAACTTGTACTAAGTTCATGTTTATATCTTGACAATCTAGATCTCAATGTTTCACCTAATGCTAGTTCTCACTTGATTCAAAAAGCTTTGATTTAGCTTTCCTTTTCTCTTTTCATGTAGGTAGCAATCTTTCTTTGATCTAAGTATTTTCATCTTTTGAACTTACTCCCAAAGAATCATGCAAACCATCCTCAATTTCTTCCTATATTTGTTCTTCAACCTCCAGAACATGATATATATACCAAGCTTGCAACTCATCCAAACCGAGATCTCCACTAACAATCATTTCCTTGCTAACTAGATTACAATTGTTGTAAATAAACTTTTAATGTCACATATGTCTCGTCAATTAGATACAAAAATGCATATGTAGTCACATAAATACATAGAACAACCAAGGACTTAGACAGATTTGGATGAATACTATGTGTACAAAGATATATCTACATGGAAAATGATTGCCATATATATTGAGTAGAGCGACATATGATATGTGCACAAACGGTCGCTAATTAGAAGCTTGTGGATATTGTTATATAAATGGCGAAGCAGATCTATAAACATATGTGAGTGAAAGGTGTTCTATACATCAACAATTGAGAAATGCATATACTAGAGCTGAATATGCCCATTACTTTGATAGCAACAGAAAAGTTAAAACCTCAATAGTCCATGGACATGAAGAGATACATGCAAGAACAAGAAGTTGAACTCATACTTTTAAGAGAAGTCGATACATTTGTGATATAAATAAGCTCTTTACAAAGAGTTTTGCAAAGAGCTTTACGAAAGCTCCTTTTTTCCTAAAGGATGTCCACTTTGATGACATTGTCAAACAAGCAAATTTTGTGCTTTAAAAAGCTTATCTTACCTTCATTCTCCAGCTAGAGAGATGTATCTCCTCTATGATGTATTATCGATCAAGTACTCCAATTAACTTAAGCTAGATTTAGTTGAATCATTTTAGAGACTTCTATAAAAGTTTAGAAGGTGTCTGAAACAATATAGCCCCGTGTTATGATGCTGTGGATTTTAGCACGTATCTAAAAAAGGAAATTATGTGTTACAAAAGTACATATTGTGACTACATCTATACGTTTCCTTTAAAACATTTTCTCCATAGCTTCATCATTAAGAGGTATTAAAGTTGTATGGCAACCTCCATGGGCACTAGGGGAAGCTTCAACACTCTTTATCAAATTATTGGATTGAGAATTTGTGGATAAAGTGCTCCAAGCATCATGAAGCAAAACACAAATCCTACTATCCCCACCATTCAAAGAACATGGGTGTGCAAAAAATGGCACTATAGCCTGGTGTGATTGGTGATGTGTTCCAAACTTGGGCTTATTGAAAACCTATTTCTGTGTGTTTGCTTATCTCTCTTTCTCTCTCTCTCTCTCTCTCTCTCTCTCTCTCTCTCTATATATATATATATATATATATATATATATATATATATATATATATATATATATATATATATATATATATATATATATATATATATATATATATATATATATATATATATATACATACTTACATACATACATACATACATACATACATACATACATACATACATATAGGAAAAGCCAGGCGTAACGCAATTGGTTTTGGCATCTCTAATATTATAGCTAGCGTGATTGAAGAAAAGCGGAAAACATCAGAACCATAGTTTTTTGGAGGTTTAATGGGAAACTTGGGCAAGAGACGAACCCAATTCCAATCCCATGATAGGAATACCATTAGTTCTCTAGCAAAATAGGACATTATTCCATTAAGACCCCATTAAAACCCCATAAATATCTATTCCTAGATATTCTATAAAAACTATAGTGTAAAAAATATATATAGTTTTATATTTATAATCTAGAATATAGAAATGAATTAATTTGGTAAGAAACTATCTATATCTATAGACTTACATATGAGAAGAAACAAACATCTTGATAGAAAACATTTCCTCGTATTTTTCTTATCTTAGTTTGAATTTATATAATCATCTAACAAAATTCTTTGGAATCAAGGAAATCGTTTTTATAATAACATATTTATTAGAATATAGTGTATTGATTATATAATTAGATAGTATATGATATTTTTTAGTTCACATTTATGCATAAAGCATTGAAATGGCTAATGTTGTATTTAAATACCATCGTGCAATATCATATAAATATGCCAAATGTCCTTGAACAAATAAAAAAAATTAGATATTTTTAATGATATATGATATATAATATCAATAAAAATGATTGTATAAAATTTTAAACTACTTTGTAAATACAAAGCTAGGATGTTGACTTTAATAATGTAGCATATACAATATTTCCTCGTCAAATGATGTTTTTAGCATAGAATTGATCCATATATTCTTGTTCAATCATTGAAAGCCTTATACTGCAAAACTAATAGAGGTACTTTATTTGGAGACCTGCAAATTAAAGCTATTTTTAATGGGCTTTCAAGCTTACGGCCTAGGAATTATGTCTATTTCTTTTCTATTGAGTAGAAAATTACAGATTTTTAGGAAGTTTCTCAATTAAATAAGATAAGTTTTCTTTTTAACTATAATGAAATAGAAGAACTCATACTATCAAACAAGAACCATGCCGGCATGCCCTAGCTAGATAAGATGTCGGATTAATGATTTAAGACGGTTGTCATTATGAGATTCATGCTAAGTCACTTGCAAACGGAACATCGTTCTTGTCAATGTATGTCATTGTGAGCATTAGTAAATCAAGATGTTCTTATTGTTATGGACATAAAAGATGATACAACATGCAAAAAGGACATCTTATTGTCACTCTACTTTCATGTGACAAGGAAGTTGTTGGTTTCTCGATCACAAGATGAGATACTAGAGACGAAAAGGTGTAGAGAGAGTGCTTAAAAATTGGTGTGCATGTCAACTATAGGTTTTGATATAATTGGAATACCTCATGCATATAAGAAGCACTTCGGGAGATTAGGGGGCATAGGGGATGCCTCCAATTGAAAAAAACCAAGAAACATCATTCATGAAAAAACTTGAAAAGAAAGAATTAGATAAGTGGTAGACCTTAAAAAAGGATAACCATCATGTATGCAATGGTCCCTTAGGAGTATCCATACAAGCATCGCACATCAACCATGCTTGTAGCAATGTTGGAAAACTTTCTAAGATTGCAAAAGCATCATGTATGTGATGCTATCTATAAGAAAAATAAAATTCTGACTTCTCCCCAGATATTTGTGCCATGACTCGTACGACCACGCAAGAAGAGAAAAGAGAGAGAGAGAGAGAGAGAGAGAGAGAGAGAGAGAGAGAGAGAGAGAGAGGGAGTGAGTGAGTGAGAGAGAGAGAGTGAGGGAGAGAGAGAGAGAGAGAGAGAGAGAGAGAGAGAGAGAGCAAGATGGACAAAGAAGAAGACGAAGAGAGATAAACACACAAAGAGAGAGAGAGAGAGAGACAAAGAGAGAGATAGAGAGAGAGAGAGAGAGCGAGAGAAAGAGGTATGTATACACACATGCATACACACACATGCATATGCATACATACTACATATATACATACACACGTGCATGCACACACATACATACATAGACATAAAACACATATATGGATACACAAACATATGCATACACACACATACAGAGACATACACATATACACACACATACACAAACACCAACACTCACATACATACACATACATAGCCATGCATACACACACATACATACTTACCCATACACATATAAAAACACAAACATACACTCACAGAGAATCATATACATACACACACACATATGCACACATACAAAAACATACAGACATACATACACACACACACACACTCATATACACACATATACATACACACACATTTACATACATGCACATATTGTTGGGATAGAGGGATGGATGCTCCAAGAGACTGAGTAGGTACTGCTAAACCTGCTTTGTACCAGCCCTCTTTTGCTTCACAGTTGATAACTAGAACTCCTTAGCTTTCCAATGACACCATAAAATGTCCGATGTCCTTTGGAAATGGTGTGCAATGATTGAATCAAAACAGATAACTTTGGAAGTCACAAGCTCAAGAAAACCTTCTATTTATAGCTTGACACATGCTGAGTATTTTGCTCAGTATGACCAGCACAGTACGAATTGGAAAAATTCCTTTTAGGGGTATCTAATTAGCTTAGTAAGCTACCTATACCAAGTGGAATGATGTAAAATGATAAACTATGTTAAGAGAAATAAATTTAGCAAGTTAATCTATACCCCCGACTTTTTAGGATTGTAGTAGAAAATGACCAGAGTTCACCTCGACGCATATTTCTCCAAAATGGCTGAATAGAATGTCTTCAAACTTTGTCAGGATGTAGAGTATTTCAAGTTGAATCCAACAAGCTTTGAATCACTGAATTTGGTGAAGACTTGACTAAGATATGCTCTTGACAAGTTGAGAGACATTTGAGTAGACTAGCAGAGAATACAGAGATGGACAATATGAATGTATGTATTAATGAACATTGGTATACAACTCCATTGGCATGAATCTCATTGCCAAATGGTGTAGATAGGTGTGGGCTTGAGTGTAGACCTCACAGACACTCAAAAATCAGCAATGCCAAGCTCCGAAGTGCTCTATCTTACCCGCGACTTTTCATATCCACTTTTATAAGAGATGACTAAAAATTTTAATTCAAATTCAAATTTTTGGCTCCCTATGATCAAGCTCCTAAATGCTTGGAGATATTCTTTCAATCAAGCAACTAATTTTCCATGAATCCTTTTGGTAGGGGATTACAAGAGATTCCAAGTCAATTTGACTTTTACAATGAGGTAAAGTGGTAATTAACCACTAGCATATGTTCCTATGCTTCTTCATGTATGTATAGACTTCAATGTATCCTTTGAGCCAAATGTGTAGGCTTGTAATTTACACCAATAGCTCCCCCTCAAGCCAAACATTTTGGCTTAAGTCTTCATCTTCAATCTTCAAGTATATCCTGCAATCCAATCATGGATTTGAACCTCCAAAGTTTGGTTCCATCCAAAGCTTTAGTCAACAAATCTGCACATTGCATGTTGGTTGATACATAGGTAAGTTGAATGTCCTTGCTTATCAGTTTCTCTCTCACATAATGGTAATGGACCTCTATGTGTTTGGTCCTAGCATGGTAAATAGGCTTAGCTGCAAGGTGAAGAGAACTTGTATTATCTCCAAAGATTATTGGAGACCTAGTGAATAAGCCCAATTCTGTATACAAAAGCTTAATCCAAATTGCTTCTTGTGTGTCATTAGCTAGTCCTCTATACTCTGCCTCTGTGGAAGACAAAGCAACAGTAGGTTGCTTCTTTGAAGCCCATGAAATTGGTTTGTCACCTGCAAAAGAGATATATCCAGAAGTGCTTCTCCTATCATCCTTGCATCCTGCCCAATCTGCATCTGAATAAATTTTGATATCAATATCTGAAGTGTAAGGGAAATACAAACCATGGTTCTGTGTACCCTTGAGATACTTCAAGATTCTCTTAGCATCCTCTAAGTGAGGTATCCTTGGCTTGTGCATAAATTGAGTTAGCACGCTAACTCCATATTCAATATCTATCCTTGTTAAGGTAGCATAGTTCAAGCTACCCACCATACTTTGATAACCTGTAATGTCGTTGACTTCATCACCCTCATGGGCACTTAGCTTTAGGTTTACCTCCATTGGAGTGCTTGCTACTTTAGCATCCTTCAAGTGAAACTTCTTCAAGATATCCTTTACATACTTTTTCTGAGTGATATATATCCCTGAATTAGTGTAGACTAATTCAAGTCCCAAAAAATATTTCAATAGACCAAGATCATTGATTTTGAACTCCTTCATCATTTGACTTCTGATATATCTGATTCCATTGACATCATTACCTATAATGATGATATGATCAACATAAACACAAAGGTATATTACCTTTGAATTGCTTCTCTTAATGAACAGAGAAGTATTTGCCTTGCTCATGACAAATCCTTGGTCTTGGAGGTATGTGGTTAACCTGTAATTCCATGCCCTAGGTGCCTGCTTCAATCCATATAAAGCCTTTTACAATTTGCAAACATGTGTTACCTTCTTGGGGTCCTCATAGCCAGGAGGTTGTGACATATATACCTCCTCTGAAATCCATCCATTCAAGAAAGCATTCTTGACATCCAATTGGTACATATGCCAATTTTTTGATGTAGCCACACTTACCAACACTCTGATGGTTGGCATCTTGGCCATAGGTGAGAATGTCTCCTCATAGTTAATGCCTTGGGTTTGTGCAAAATCCTTGGCTACCAATCTTGCTTTGTACCTATTGATTGTGCCATCAGAATTTCTTTTAAGCTTATAGATCCATCTGGATCCTATTACCTTCATTGAGTCCTTCTTAGGTACTAACTCCCATGTGTCACTCTCTTTCAGAGCATCAATCTCCTCATCCATAGCTTCTTTCCATTCTGATTTGGTTATTGCTTCTTCATATGATCCTGTTTCTTCATTTGACAAATCTTTGGCAAGATAAACAGAATGTTTAGTAGCAAGAGATGTATCATACCCATATCTAATAAGTTTCTTGCTTTCTCTTTGTGATCTTCTAAATGGTTGACTTGAGGATTCAGGTATGTCTTCAAGCTTCTTCATCTTCATTTTGCCTTTGCACTTCCATGCTTTGAATTCTTCAAGATTGATAGTGTCTTCATCATCTGAACTTGAGGCTTCATTCTGAGTAGGTTCCTCCTTTATAAGACTTGGAAATTCCTCTTCCAAATCATAGGGTAATTTCACCTTCCTCCATTCATTCTCATACCAAGAATCATTTTTATCAAAGACAACCATCGCTGCTTACCATAAATCCCTTATTGATGGGATTATAAAACTTGTAACCTTTTTTATTTAAATCATACCCAATAAAGATGCATTTTTCAGCCTTTGGGTCTAGCTTACCTTTTATCTGAGAAGGAATGTGTACATATGCTACACATCCAAATATTTTGCAATTGTCAAGTGAAGGTCTCTTACCATGCCATGCTTCATAGGGTGTCATGCCATCAAGAGACTTAGATGGTAACCTGTTTATGAGGTAAGTGGTAGTAGAAACACTCTCTGCCCATAGATAGTTAGGTAATTTTTTCTCATTAAGCATAGATCTAGTTGTCTCAACAATTAATCTATTTCTTCTCTCAGCTACCCCATTTTGTTGAGGAGAATACCTTGTGGTTATCTCTCTTTTGATGCCTATGTCCTGCAAGAAGTCTTCAAATTCATTGGAGAAGTACTCACCTCCTCCATCCGAGCTTAGCCTCTTCAAATTCCTTCCTGTCTGATTTTCAACTAATGCAAGATATTTTTTAAAGCAATTAAATACCTCATCCTTGTGCTTCATGAAGTATAATACAATCCACCTGCTTTAATCATCAATGAAAGACACATAGTACAAGCTCTAGGTAGTCTTCATGCATGTATCCTTTCTTTGAGAAGGGTAACCTGTGAGACTTCCCAAATTGACAAGCACCACACTTATAAATCATATGTTGCTTGGATACATTAGGTATCCCAAGCACACACTGATCCCTGCACATTTGTTTCAAGGTTCTTTCTCCTATGTGCCCTAACCTTTTGTGCCAAATCTCAAGCTCTGAAAGTGTTTGATCTTTATAACTGTATAGTGCAATATTCTTTGTATCTTCGAACACAAAAGTGAAAAGTCTACCTGGTTTTTCTCCTTTAGAAATCCTCTTGAACCCATGTCTTGGATCCTCCACATATGCTCCATATTGGTTGAATTTAACCTGCAAACCTTTCTCCACAATCTGACCAACACTCATCAAATTTTTGGTAATGGTTGGTACATAGAGTACCCTGCTCAACAAATTCTGATTTCCATCACGAGTCTTAACATTTCAAACTTTAACTACAGAATGCTTTGTGTCATCACCTGTTTGGAATTGATGCTTACCTTTTGGTTCCTGAAGATCAGAGAGTAATGCTACATTGCCAGCCACATGATTTGAACATCCTGAGTCAATGTAGAATAGGTGTTCATCATTTGTACCTGACTTTGAAGTCATGTTCATGATCAGAAGAGAGTCATCTTGCTCCTCTCTATAGTTGTTGTAATCCTTCCTGGTTTTGAATCCTCCTTGGTAGTTGCCATTATAATTATTGTTGTAGTTGTTGTTTTAATTACTGTTGTAACCTTGGTGATGGTTGAATCTACCTCTTGACTGTGAGTAGCCACCTCTTTGGTATCCTCTTCCTCTCTGATTCTTGTAATTCTTGAAACACTCATCTGTAGTATGATTTGATAAACCACAAATGTTGCATGGTGAGGAGTTATAAGATCTCCCCCTACCTGGCTTACCTCCTCTGCCCCTTCCTCTTCAAGATCTACCTCTCCCTGCATAGTTGGCTTGAGAAGTAGAGCCTTCATCTTCCACCTTCTTGCTTTTACCTTTATCTTTAGACTTCTTATGAGTGTATAGGGCAGAACAGTTATTACCTTTGGATGTGTCTCCATTTTTGTTGAGCTTTGCTTCATGAGTAAACAACTGTCCCATGAGGGTTGTAAGATCGGGAGTGTGCATGTCCATGTAAAGATCCATAGCTGTGGTGAAGCTTTCCCATTTGTCATCAGCCTTGATCCCATTGATCACTTGCCTTACAATCTGTTCTTCTTCAATCTCTTCTCCTATGCTTGCTAACTCATCTGCTACATCTTTAATCTTGGTCACAAATTCCTTAGGTTGCTTACTTAGTGTTGTGAATTCAATCCACAACTGATTTTTCCTAGCCCTTGTGTTGGAGGAAAAATATGATGACAAGGTTTCCCAAGTCTCTTGGGATGTTTTACAATTTCTAATATGTGGCAAAAGAAAATCAGATATAGAGTTGAGTAAATAAGACCTTGCCAATGCATCCTTAGCACACCATGTGTTAAGCTTTTCATGTTCTTCCTTGGTTGGTAATCCTCTTGCTTTGAATGAGGGCAATTCCTCATCTCCTGAGATGTACCCATAGCAACTCCTTCCTTGTAAGTAGGTCTTCATCCTTACAAACCATGCTTGATAGTTGTTCGTGTCCAATTCGTCAATAAATGAAGGAAAACCATCTCCCATTTTACCTTAGTTTGCTCTGATACCACTGTTGGGATAGATGGATGGATGCTTCAAGAGACTGAGTAGGTACTGCTAAACCTGCTTTGTACCAGCCCTCTTTTGCTTCAGAGTTGATAACTAGACCTCCTTAGCTTTCCAATGACACCATAAAATTTCCTATGTCCTTTGGAAATGATGTGTGCAATGATTGAATCAAAACAGATAACTTTGGAAGTCAGAAGCTCAAGAAAACCTTCTACTTATAGCTTGACACCTACTGAGTATTTTGCTCAGTATGACCAGCACAGTACGAATTGGAAAAATTCCTTTTAGGGGTATCTAATTAGCTTACTAAGCTACCTATAACAAGTGGAATGATGTAAAATGATAAACTATGTTAAGAGAAATCAATTTAGCAAGTTAAGCTATACCCCCGACTTTTTATGACTCTAGTAGAAAATGACCAGAGTTCACCTCGACATAAATTTCTCCAAAATGGTTGCATATAATGTCTTCAAACTTTGATATCATGTAGATTACTTGAAGCTGAATCCAACAAGCTTTGAATCACTGCATTTGGTGAAGAATTGACTACGATATGCTCTTGACAAGTTGACAGACTTTTGAGTAGACTAGCAGAGAATACAGAGATGGACAATATGAATGTATGTATTAATGAACATTGGTATACAACTCCATTGGCATGAATCTCATTTCCAAATGGTTTAGAGAGGTGTGGGCTTGAGTGTAGACCTCACACACACTCAAAAATCAGTAATGCTAGGCTCGGAAGTGCTCTATCTTACCCGCGACTTTTCATATCCACTTTTATAAGAGATGACTAAAACTTTGAATTCAAATTCAAATTTTTGGCTCCCTATGATCAAGCTCCTAAACGCTTGGAGATATTCTTTGAATCAAGCAACTAATTTTCCACGAATCCTTTTGGTAGGTGATTACAAGAGATTCCAAGTGGATTTGACTTTTATAATGAGGTAAAGTGGTAATTAACCACTAGCATATGTTTGTATGCTTCTTCATGTATGTATAGACTTCAATATATCCTTTGAGCCAAATGTGTAGGCTTCTAATTTACACCAACTCATATACACACACACAAGCCTACATGTACATACAAATACACATATAACTACACTCATATACATACATTCATGTACACACACCTAGAAACATACATAAAACACACATACATACATATACATTGACATACACATACACACACATACATATAAATGCACATACAAATACACATACATACACACATATACACAAACATTCATGCAAATAAACACATACACATACACACACATACACATACACACACATACAAATACACACACATATACATACACATACACATAGATGTATAGAACACATACATACATATACATAGACATACACATACACACACATACATATACATGCACATACAAATACACATACATACACACACAATTATGCAAATACACACATACACATACACACATATACAAATACACATACAAACACATAGACACACATAAATGTATATACACACATACACATACATGCATACACATGCATACACACATATACACATACAAATACACATACAAATACACATACACACTTATCCACATACATATACATAAGAGAATAAGAGAATAAAAGCCTCTCTAAGAATTTTTTTTAATGATTTTTTAAGTACCTAAGGTTAAGGCTCTAAATCTAGTCCACTATAAGAAAATGCCTTGATTTATCCTCTCTCTAGAAATTCTCAACTTGTAGCGCTCTAAAGTGATACTTGGGAGAGAATTTGGACCTAGGTCATCTCTAATAGTATTGTGCATATCAAAGAGTTGAAACTTTTTGTGTCTTAGAAGCTCAAATTAATTCTTCACTAGTTTTGAAATATAGGGCTCGAATAGTGCCATTTTTAGGTACAGAAAAAAAAGTGGGCCTCACTATCTCTATTCCAACCCATGATTTTGAAGGATATCTATTGTCATGAAAATTTATGGATGTCTTCATATATGTCTTTTTATTGCAATTCTTCTATTTTTGGACAAGTACTGCTAAAGAAAGTGCTTGACCACTACAAACACATGCTTTTGTGAAATTTCTACATGCAACATGGAGAGAGCCAACTTTTTATATATTTTGTGGATCATGCACTTCCTTGGGGACACAGTAAGCTCTCTTTTGAAGGATATTTGTTGTGTTAAATGGGAAGACATCAAAAATCAAAGACCTACCTTGTGATTGAGAGTCAGATTGAGAGTGTGATTGAGAGTGCAAGTGTGAATGCCATTGTGATAGCTCGGGGGTGGTCGGAAGGTCAAGGCCTCCTCAAGAAGCTATATTCCAAGGCTATTGTATCCAGTTTATTCAAATCTATAATATCCGAACTTCTCTTTCTCACGGTCATATCTTGTCTACTATTTCATGTTAGGTTTTCTCTTATCTTGTGCAAGTTCTATGTTTCTCTATTTGACTTCTATTGAGTGATTAGAAGCTTGCGAATCACAATAGCTTCTGATTATGGAAATACTACGACTGATATTAGAGCAAAATTGAGCCTCGAGAATGATAGGATGTTTGATACAAAGAATCCATGAGCAAAAGGAGCTTATTTAGAAGGTTCTTGGAGAAGTACACAAAGAGTGAGGTGGAAGGTAACCGAAAGGTGCCATAAATTCATTGGTAGAGCTAATTGATGAGGTGGATGAAGGTGCGCTAACATCTAGTGTGCTTAGAGGAAGACAAAAACGCTACATAGCTAGTGTAATTGAAGAAAAACAAAAAACAAAATCTGAACCATAGCTTTGCGGAGGCTTAGTGGGAAACATGGGGAAGAGGAGCCCCCCCCAATTCCAATCCCATAATACGTGTAACAGTAGTGTTCTAGTTATATATGTGAAGAAACAAATATCTTCATAGAAAAACTTTACCCAAAATTTTCTAACCTTAAGTTAAAGTCATATAATCATCTAACACAATTCTTGGGAAAAACGCATTATTTTAATAAGAGATCACTATAGTGTTCTCATTATATAGTTATAAACTATATGAACCTTTTAATTCCATATTAATGCATAAAGCATGAAAATGGCTCGTGCTTTATTTTCAATGCCATCCTACAATAACATATAAATATGCTACATGTCATCAAACCATTAAATCATGTACCTATGTCACATATGACAATCAACTCAATATTTCATTGAATAACCATTTTCCACTCTCCCTAGAATTAAACTTCATCGTAAACAATTATCTTTTCTCGATGATATAAGGGATATAGTATCAATGAAAATAGTTTTATAAATATTGTAAAAAACTTTGTATATAAAAAACTAGAATATTCACTTTAATATTGTAGCATATGTTATGTTTTCCCATCAAATGATATTCTTAGCATAGAAAACTAGTAGCATTTTTTTATTTGAAGGAACAACATATAAATTCGACTAAAGAGATTTTCAAACACTTATAATATCATCTAAAATCTCAAGTGATTTTTTGATAAAAAATGAGCCATATTCATACATGAGTCATTTTAAGCTATTTTCACCCCTCCTTACATGTTCATTACATAGATAAATCACCACCACTAATTCTGGTTGCAATTCTACCAAGATTGTACTCCACTCATGCATAAGGAAATTTCAAAGGCAAACGCTAATTCTAGAATAGAGCTAAAGTCTCCCTAAATCACATAAAAATGATTTCGTTTCGGGGGTCATTGCTACCATTTTGGAGTCTTCAAGTTTTATAGAAGTGACTGAGGTATATTATGAGAGGCTTCGTAATCAAATTGTTGCAATAGTAGAACCCACCTAAATAAGTGTCCTAATAAGTTCCTTTGTTCAAAGAAGTAAAGAAAGTTTGAATGGTATACATGGAAGATATAGTGGAGAATGAAGGAAAGTGCAAATTCATTCTTATCGAGTCACCAAATAATGTAGAAAATTCTTGAAAAAATATAGCAAGAATATTAATGTTTATTCACGCTAGAAGTGAAGTCAAATTTACTAAGCCAAATAATTCGTAATCCATATATCAAAATCATCGATAAAACTTGTTGAATGGGAGATCGTAGTTTGATTCCCCTAGAATGGGGAAAAGAACGTTTATTGTATTTAATATTTCAAATGTTCATTTATGTTTTTGTAGAAAGACAAATTGAACTACTTCATGTATGAGAATTTATTTGGTGCTTACTCAATGCGGATTAAAAAGTGAACATAAGTTTAATCCGTTGTTGATACCATGTGAACTGACCTTTCCTATTATGTACTTTAAAAACTATGTGACGAAATTAATCACTAGATTAATAAGAAGTATCTATCCCTCTGCTTCCATGTTCTCATGAGTGGTTATGCATGAAATGAGAGTAGACATCGACTCTGAAGTGTAATGTTAAAGCAATGAATTCTTAAGAAATATTTAAATACATAGTGCCTCACTAATGTATTTACATATACATAGTGCAATCAAAACATTCATTTGGAAAGTTTTAATAAATCATTTCTATATTCATAGATTTATCTTGACCAATGTCTTCTCTAATTATCGTGGGTAGATCTTTGTTCAGATCATACACAAGTTTAAAGGTTCCATCTCACATTGAAAAAGTATTACAAAGCTTCGTAGACAAAACCTGAAATGTCTTCTCTAGTGGTGGATGGTTGAGGAATGGGCATCATTATCTCCTCATAAATACATACAAGAAGAAAAGGAAGGTCAAGGAGCTCAATCTAGAGCAAGCAATGTAACAATTTTGACTTATCTAGGACGAAATTTGGAAAGCACTTGGAAACCTAGTGTTGTGTGCAATACTTTCCACATGTTACCTTGCAAGACTTGGAAGAACATTTCATCACTTTCAAACACCCAAGAGGTATCGGAGCAAACATCTATTTGATGAGGCAAAACTTCTTCAAGTCTACTTGTTTATGTGAAGTATCCCCTCTCGGAAGAGCGAAAACTAAGGAAGCTCTAAGTAAGCACTAGAGGCCTTAATCTCTATACCTAGACCCCAATTATTGACCACCAATGAGGGGCTGGACCTAGTCATACCCCTTAGAATGTGACCACAAAAGAGAGAAAAAAGAAAAAGAAGACTTCATTGGGGCCCCATACCATCGTCAAAAGAAGAGACTAAACCAACCTCAAGGGCAATGAAAGGGAGAAAGAGAGAGAGAGAGAGAGAGAGAGAGAGAGAGAGAGAGAGAGACACGGAGAGAGAGAGAGAGAGAGGGGGCAGGGAGGGATGGAGAGACGAAGGTTGGAGAGAGAAAAGGAGAGATGGAGGGAGAGAGAGACAGAGAGAGAGGAGGGAAATAAGACAGAGGAAGAGATGACAAGAGAGAGACTCTGAGAGAGAGGGGAGAGATAGAGGTAAGAGAGACAGAGAGAGAAAGAGAGAATGAGAGAGAGAGAGAATGGAAGAGTGAACAAATAATAAACACACTACTGAACCGCTACCCAAGGAAGAATGAAAAGAGAAAACAAATCCTTGTCATAGCACAGTAAAGCTCAAAACACAACTCTTTGCTAGGAAAAAAATGGAATACGACTCTCCGCGACAAAAGACAACAACTCCCTTCCACCACACACATAATATGAATCTTTGCTAGAACTAAAAAACCAGGAACTACTTTCACCCATCATTAACTATTCACCACAACTATTTCGTGAGCCTACGAGACCATGAGAAACCAAGATTCTAAGGTAAAGTGAAAAATCCTTCAATTTCTTCATCACCACTTTTTGTAATAATTAGATAATCAACATAAATGCAAATAAATGCACATTGATTTTCCACAAGCCTCACAAACAAAAAGGATCTAGAAAACTTTGTTTTTGTCTTTGAACTTCCAAGGAGTTTATCAAATGATAACTCCGCGCTTTAGGTGCACATTTCTAACCATATAATGCTTTTGTTAATCTACTTACATACTTTTGATACCATGCATGTATTAAACGTTTTCTTTTCTTCATGTTTGCAATTCACCATTCAAAAAAACATTTTCAACATCAATTTGAAGCATATTCCATTATTTATCTACAACAATCAAAACAATTCAAGTAGAAGTAGTTTTTGCAACTAGACTAAACATGTGCTCATTATGATTTCAATATAGTTTCACATAACCTTTTGTAACTATGTTACCTTATATCTGGAAACAAATCCATAAAGAATTCTTTGAATACAAAAGATTCATTTAATGTCCAATTAGCTTCATTTTATCATCTTGTAGTACAAGCTTCTATTTATTGTCTTCATGTTAAGCATATATCTATTCTTGCATTCTATTATAACAATACTCATTCATATTTACATCTTCAACACATATATGTTTCTATTCTTCAAGAAATTTGTCATAAATTCTGAATGTAAGATCCATTTAGATACATTATAGCTTTGTGCTGGTTTTCCTTCTTTTGTACTTCTCCTAAGTTCATGTTTGTATCTTGTCAAACTAGATCTCAATATTTCACCTAATTCTAGTTCTCACTTGATTCAACAAGCTTTGATTTACCTTTCCTTTTCTCTTTTAATGCACGTAGCAATATTTCTTTCATCTATCTATTTTCATCTTTTCAACTTACTCCCAAAGAATCAGGCAAACCATCCTCAATTTCTTCCTATATTTGTTCTTCAACCTCTAAAACATGATATCTATACCAAGCCTGCAACGCATCCAAACCTAGATCTCTCCTAACAATCATTTCCTTGCTAACTAGATTACAATTGTTGTAAACAAACATATAAATTCACATATGTCTCGTCAATTAGATACAAAAATGCATATGTAGTCTTAAAAATACATAGAACAATCAAGGATTTACACGAAGTTGGATGAATACTATGTGTACAAAAAGATATCTACATGGAATATGATTGCCATATATATTGAGCTAAGCAAGATATCAGATGTGCACAAATGTTCATTAATTAGAAGCTCATGGATATTGTTATATAAATGGCGAAGGAGATCTATAAACATATGTGATTGAAAGGTGTTCTATACATCAACAATTGAGAAACACATATACTAGAGCTGAATATGCCCATGCGTTTGATAGCAATAGTAAACCTTAAACCTCAATAGTCCACAAACATGAAGAGATACATGCAAGAACAAGAAACTAAACTCATACTATCAAGAGAAGTCCATACATTCATGATATAAATAAGCTCTTTACAAAGAGTTTTGCAAAGAGTTTTACGAAAGCTCTTTTTTTCCTAAAGTTTGTCCACTTTGATGACAGTGTGAGTCACGTTTTAATCAACAATTTCAACTCAATTTTCACTACACACTTTATAGTTTCAAGGTTGAAAATTTCATCACTAGAAAAATGTTTAGCTGGTATTAAATTGCACTCAAAGTTCTTATAAAGATGAGAACACCTATCGCATGCAAGTATACAAATAAGATTTCAATCCCAAAGCACCAACAATAACCATAGTTGAAGATGTCATTAAGAATTGAGATACCTGGTAGTATATAGAGATGAATTCAACTAAAACAGATTCTAAATTTATATGACTAAAGATCATGCAAAAAAGATGATATTTTTCCCTTTTGTTTTCTAAGATCATGTGTCAAAATTAAATCTATTTTCAAACTCATTTGGATATTACAATCACGTGATGGGGTACATTATCAACATTGATATCAAATTTTATGGATAAGTCCAAACAAGAACTATTACAAAGAGAGAATATATGTAATAAATTCTCCCTCTTACCCTGCCATATACAATGGGATGAAAAGAAATTGTATACTTGAAGTTTACAACAAAAAAACCATCTTCTCTTTGATTGCATGACATTCTCCTTCTCATGAACCTTCCCATTCTCCTTATTAAGGCTAGATCAATGTACGTAAGTCAGAAAAAAATTTTAACACAACAAAATATTGGAGATGATGAATTTTCCTTGTAATTGTTTTTGAGAATAGAGAGAAACCAGATTGAGAAAATTAAGTGTATATCGAGGGTTAAAATACCTATACTCGAACACATATAAACAATGGCGTATAGAATATGCATAGGAACAATACTCAAACGATCCAAACAATCAAATTTTGTGCTATAAAAAGCTTATCTTACCTTAATTCTCCAGCTAGAGAGATAGATCTCCTCTATGATGTATTATCGATCAAATACTCCAATTAACTTCAGCTAGATTTAGTTAACTCATTTGAGACACTTCTACAAGAGTTTAGAAGGCATTTATAGAAATATACCACCGTGTTATGATGATTTGGAATTTAGAACTTATCTAAAAAATGCAATTATGTGTTACAAAAGTACATAATGTGACTACATCCATATGTTTTCTTTAAAAAGTTTTCTCCATAGCTTCATCATTAAGAGGTATTGGAGTTGTATGGCAACCTGCATGGGCACTAGGGGAAGCTTCAAATTATTGGATTGAAAATTTGTGGATAAAGTGCTCCAAGCGTCATGAAGCAAAACACAAATCCTAATATCCCCACCATTCAAAGAACATGGGTGTGCAAACAATGGCACTATACCATGGTGTGATTGGTGATGTGTTCTCAACTTAGGCTTATTGAAAACCTCTTTGGTGAGAGCGAGAGAGAGAGACTATATATATATATATATATATATATATATATATATATATATATATATATATATATATATATATATATATATATATATATATATATATATATATATATATATATATATATATATATATATATATATATATATATATATACACACACACACACACACACACACACACAGATACATACATACATACTTTCTGCAGATAAGTAATATAGTGCAACTACTAAATAGCTGATAGGTTGTATGATAGGATTATTGAACCATGAACATGTAATGATTCCAATCCATGAGATATTGTTGGATTATTTTCTAAAGCATGTTTAACATTACTTTTTTGGTGATATTTGCTAAACCATAAGCATGAAGTTACTAAGAAATAATCTTTTAGTGATTGATATAGAAGTGACATTTCATTGAAGCAAGAAATTCACAAGAATGATTACTTCTATCCACAAAAATTCCAACAGAAGGTCACAATGTTACATAAGTAATATTAGTTAGTAAAGCAACAAACGATCTAGACCTATCTTAGTTAAAGCTATGCATAACACATTTTGTTGCAACCTGGGCAACAAAAGAACCCAATTCCAATCCCATGATACGAATACCATTAGTGCTCTACCAAAAGAGGACACTATTCCATTAAAAACTTATAAATATCTATTCCTACATATTGTATAAAAAATATAGTGTAAAAAACATATATATTTTTATAACCTAGAATATAGAGATGACTGAATTTGGTAAGAAACTCTATCTACCAATAGAACTATATATGAGAAGAAACAGACATCTTGATAGAAAACATTTTCTCATATTTCTCTAATCTTAATTTAAATTCATATAATCATCTAACAAAATTATTGGGAAAAAAGAAAATCATTTTTATAATAAGATATTTATCAAAATATAGTGTGCTCATTATATAATTATACACTATATGGTATTTTGTAGTTCATATTTATGCATAAATCATTAACATGGCAAGTGTTGTATTTTGAATACCATCGTACAATATCATATAAATATGCTAAATGTCATTCAACAAATAAAGCATGTACCTATATCACATATGAAAACCATCTCAATATTTCTTTGAATAGCCATACTCCAATCTCCCTAGAATTCAACTTCATCCTAAATAATTAGATTTTCTTAATGATATATGATATATAATATCAATAAAAATGATTGTATAAACATTTAAACTACTTTGTGAATACAAAGATAGCATATTGACTTTAATAATGTAGCATATACAATGTTGTCTCATCAAATGATATTCTTAGCATAGAAGATAGAAGATTATTTTTTTATCAAAGAGTAACATATACATTCGGCTCATGAGCTTGTCAAACAACTATTTCTATAATTCACAATGTCAAATAATATTTTGATAATAAAAATAATTCATAATCATACAATCATTTTGCAAAATAGTTCATAGATGAAAACACTATAATGGCACACTTGAGATTCATTTTATGCCATAATTGTTCCAGTAGAAACATTCTAGTTGGCTTTCTTCTATGGTTATTGTGCCCAAGAAAAGCAGTGGAAAAATAAGAGTCTGTGTTGATTTTCGTGCCTTGAATAAAGTGACTGTTCAAGATGGATTTCCTCAACCCTTCACAGAGCAAGTACTTGAGGAAGTAGCTGGTCACACTTTGTATAGCTTCTTGGATGGTTTCAGCGGCTACAATCAGATAGTGATCCATCGTGATGATAGGGACAAAACCGCCTTTGTAACTCCATGGGGCACTTATGTCTATACCCGCATGGCTTTTGGTTTGAAGAATGCGCCAGCCTCATTTAATAGAACAATGTATCTAATATTCGGCAAATGGTTAACAACCTTTCTCCGCATTTTCATGGATGACTTTTCAGTGTTTTCAAGCACAGATAGAAGAGCAGCAGTTCAAGATTTCCATGATCATTTCGAAAATCTAAAGGAAATCTTTGAGCAATGTCTCAAAACAGGTTTGAAATTAAATCCTGCTAAATGTCATTTTTTAGTCACCAAGGGTACTCTTCTTGGTTACATAGTTGTCTGCTGAAGGAATAATGGTTGACCCTGCGAAAGTTACTGCTATTCTTTCCATGCCTATTCCACAAAGCCCAAAGGAAGTGCAAAGTTTTTTGGGCCATGCAGGATACCATAGAAGATTCATACGGCGATATTCGGAAATAGCTAAGCCCTTGTCAAGGCTTACCAGTAAAAAGGTTCCCTTCTCATGGAGTGCTGAAGCTGAGAAAGCATTTTGTGAACTAAAATTGAGGCTATGTACTGCTCCAATTTTAAGTGTTCCTAACTGTTCATTGGAGTTTCATGTGCATACAGATGCTAGTCTTTATGGTGTTGGTGCAGTTCTAGCTCAACCATCATCACACAAGGTTGGCAGACCTATCTCCTATGCCAGCAGATTACTCACTAAGGTAGAAAGGAATTACAGTACAACAGAAAGGGAAGGTTTGGCTATTGTATTTGCTCTTCAGAAGTTTCGGCATTATCTTCTTTGTGTACATTTTATAGTCATATCTGACCATCAGCCCTTGAAGTACATGATAAACAAGCCTAGAGTGGCTGGAAGGGTTTGGAGATGGTGACTCCTGTTTCAAGAATTTAATTTTGATATTCATATGAAGCGAGGAAGAGAGCACTTCATGGCAGATCAAGTGTCCAGGACTGCAATGAGCGAGAAGGCAGTAGGTATTAATGATGAACTGGTGGATAGCAATCTCTTCCTAGTGGCAATATAGACTGGTTGGTATGATGGAATTCTCCATTTTTTCACTACTCGAAAACTCCCAGAACACTTGACACCTATAGAAAAGAGAAGATTACTCCTTAAAACCAAAGTGTCCTCACTTATAAATGGGAATTTATATAAATACTGTCAGGATGATATCTTGAGAAAGTATGTTTATCTTGAGGAGGTAAATCTTTTGCTAGAAGCTACACATAGCGAAGGGCACCTAAGGGGGAAGAATTGGCTCACAGAATTATACACAAGGGGCTATGGTGGCCTCATATTTACAAGGATGCGATCAAGCTTGCTAAAGAATGCCACATTTGTCAGAGGTGTGCTCCTACTCCAACCAGGTTGAATTTTCAACCATTAGTCATATCTATAGGATGGCTCCCATTTGAACGATGGGGTCTCGATTTCATAGGACCAATTAGTCGAATTGGTCAACCTGGGGTAAGAAGTATATTTTGATGGCCACATGTTATGCAACTAAATGGATAGAGGCTAAAGCTACTGTGGTTTGCACGGCTTTAACAATACCTAAGTTTTTGTATAAACGTATTTTTTCAAGATTGGGTTGCGCACTGGAAATCACTAGTGATAGGGGGACACATTTTGTAAATCAATTGCTCCAATTTATATTTGATAGGTACAAGGTTTTTCATACAAATTCATGCGCCTACTATCCAAGGGCGAATGACTGCAGAAAGATCTAATAAGATTCTGATTGGATTGCTTCGCAAGTTATCCTTCGATCATCAAAGCTTCTGGCCACAAGCATTGATCGGTGCAATTTGGGCTTTTAGAAATACGAAGAAGGGAACCATGGGTGAGAGTCCGTTTTGCTTAGTATATGGAAAAGAGGCATTAGCACTATTTGAATTTATTATCGAAAGAGAATTTGGAGCCAAAACCATTGGAATTGAACCTCCCATTAAGAGACTAGTGGCATTAGAAGAATACAGAGAAGGAGCAATGCAAAAGCTTCAGGTAACACAAGAAGAGCGCAAGAGACTACATGGTAGGTATCTTAGGTCCAAAGAAGTACAAGAAGGATCCATGATTTTAGTACATTAGATCCCAGCAATTTCAACCAAATTGGCACCTAAATGGATAGGACCATATAGGGTGATCAAGGTATTACCATATGAAGTAGTGCATCTGGAGGATTTGTAGGGTAAGAGGATACCTCTAGTCAATATCTCGAGGTTGAAGAAGTACCTGAATTCAAGTCCAGATTAAATTGGAAGCATTTCAACCACTATACATACCACATTTCATTCAGTATTTGCAGTTACTTTGTTCATTCAATAAGCACATAAAGGGAAGTTGCACCGAGGTGGTGCAAAAGCTTGATGTGGGGGTCTGTAGAACCCCTCCCCCCTCTCTCTCTCTCTCTCTCTCTCTCTCTCTCTCTCTCTCTCTCTCTCTCTCTCTCTCTCTCTCTCCTTTCCCCACTGACCCTGCTGACCCCGCCCCCCTCTTCCCCCCTCGGCCCCCACTGACCCCGCCACCCCCCTCTTCCCCCTCAGCCCCGCTGACCCGATGACCCTGCCTCCCTCTTCCCCTCTCAGCCCCCGTTGACCCCGCCACCCCCCTCTTCCCCTCAGCCTCGATGACCCTGCCCCCGTGTGCCCCTCCCCTTCTCTCTCTCTATCTCTCTCTCTCTAC
>CM035418.1:159001065-159018565 GCA_020310875.1 Ceratopteris richardii | reverse complement strand
ATCTCCACCAACTCCGCCCCTCACCACACCACCCTCCCCCTCCATAGCCCCCGCATCCCCCTCTCTCCTCCGTAGCCCCAATGACCCCCCATCTTGGCATTGACTTTCAGAAGTAGATTTGCCAAATCTCTTATCATGCCCCCACTCTTCTTCCCTCCATTTTCATCCTCTCTTTCCCAAAAAAGCTCTGTAGACATCTCTTCTCGATGCCGCTGAGTACTCACAATTGCCTCATACTTTGAAAAATATGGCCAATCCATACTTGCTACAACCGCGGAAATTGAAGGACTCTGATCATCGCCTACTCATGGATGGGAAACATCTAAGCCAATGAATATCCATGGGACTTCAGAAATAGGTGGACGCCTCCGATTCTTTTCATCCACAAGTTAGAGGCTCATCTCATAGATGTTTGAATTTGCCTATATATAAGAGACACCCACATATGTTATGCTGGTATTTTTCTTGTGATGCTGAGGGGAATATGCAAATCTTGAAAGCTATCAGATGATAACACTAATTGGAGGTTGTTGGATGCTTATGAAGAATTCAGGAACTATTATATGTGAGTTGAAGCATCACCATTCATCAAATGTAAGGGTCACAAGCAAGTATAGAAAATTTTGTAAGGAAAGTGCTCCTCAAGATCATTCAAATATCACGAGCGGCACAACATGAGCAGTAAAAGTGGAAATGGTAAAAGTGAAAGTGGGGTAATGACCGTTGCCGACAACCATTCATGACGACTACCTACTTTTTTAGGAACCAATTCAAGATTGGTGGCATATTTGATCTACCCCTCCAATCTTGGGCAATCAACGGTGCATGATCAGTGGACGTGAGGAATCAGCAAGGCCCTCTTGGCCTATTGGAGCATATAAAAGCAATGGACTTGTGATCATTTGCGATACTAGGAGACACACATAGACATACGTACGTACAAGGGTCCTCTCTTGGAACTCTATGGTTATAATCCTACTGTAGGAAGTCACTCTGTGGTGTGGATATAGAGCGTGGGCTTCCCAGAGGAGGGCTAATAGTACTATAGTGTGAAGAGAGAGGCCTTGCTTTGTCTCTCAGTCTGTGGCAGTGGTATTTTATGCTCTTTTCCTTAGAGCAATTCTTCAGACTTTGTATTGATTAGGGATAATCTGCATCTAGCTGTGTTCATTGTACGGATTGGAAGAAACCCTTGTATTGATGTTGTGTAGTTTTGGAGTGGCATGTTAGCCCAGAGCATGAACTTTTGAGCATCTCTTTGCCTATCTTGTAATCATGTGATTCGAACTAAGGAGTGGATAGTCTTCCATTATTGTCATTTGGTCATTAATATTTTCTTGAGTATTCACAACTCTTTGCAATCATTGATACCTGCCTGCTCACAGAAGTGTTAAAGGGTATATTTCCCTAAGGAGAACCTCCCTTGAGTAGGTGAAGTACTCGAGTGCTTGGTGCATGCTCCTGTTAAAATAGATACCACAGTACCTCCTCTAGAGTGTGTGTATGTGAGTGTATGTGTGGATATGTGCATGTATGTGTATGTGTGTGTAAGCATATGTCTGTATATGCATATGTGTGTTTATGTGGATGTGTGTATGTGTGTGCATGCATGTGTGTATGTATGTATGTACACATATGCATGTGTATGCATTTCTATGTGTGTATGCATGTGTGTATAAATATGTCTCTCTCTCTCTCTCCATCTCTCTCTCTCTCCATGTCTCTCTCTATGTCTCTCTCTTTATGTGTCTATCTCTCTTCGTCTTGCTCTTTCTCTATCTTGCTCTCTCTCTCTCTCACTCTGTCTCTCTCTCTCTATCTCTCTCTCCCTCTCTTTCTCTCTCTCTCTCTCTAACTCACTCACGCTCCCTCTTTGTCTCTCTCTCTCTCTCTCTCTCTCTCTCTCTTTCTCTCCTCTTCTTGCGTGTTTGAATGAGTCCCAACACAAATATTTGCAATAATTTTATTTGTGTGATACATAGCATCGCATACATGATGCTTCTGCATCCTAGAGATTTTGCCAACATCGCTACAAGCATGGTTGATGTGCGATGCCTGTATGGATACTCCGAAGGTACCATTGCATACATGATGGTTATCCTTTTTTAAGGTCCACCACTTATCCAATTCTTTGTTTTCAAGGTTTTGCATGAGAGATGTTTCTTGGTTGTTTCTTATATGTAGGAAGTATTCCAATTATATCAAAACCTATAGTTGACATGCACACCAATTTTTAAGCACTCTCTAAACACATTTTCTTCTCTAGTATCTCTTCTTGTGATCCAGAAATCAACAACTTCCTCGTCACATGAAAGTAGAGTGACAATAAGATGTCCTTTTTGCATAATGTATCATCTTGTATGTCCGTAACAAAAACAACATCTTGATTTGCTAGTGCTCACAATAAGACATACATTGACAAGAACCATGTTCGGTTTGCAAGTGACTTAGCATGAATCTCATGATGACAACCATCTTAAATCATTAATCGGACATCTTATCTAGCGAGGGCATGCAGGCATGGTTTTTGTATGACTGTATGACTTCTTCTATTTCACTATGGTAGAAAAGAAAACTTATCTTATTTAATTGAGAAACTTCCTAAAAATTTGTAATTTTCTACGCAATAGAAAAGAAATAGACATATTTCCTAGGCCGTAAGCTTGAAGGTCCATTAAAAATAGCTTTAGTTTGAAGGTCTCCAATCAAAGTACCTCTATTAGTTTTGTAGTATAAGGCTTTCAATGATTCTACAAGAATATATGGATCTAATATTGAACTATAGAATAGAAGTCTAGCTAACATTGTCATTTAACTAATTAATAGGAAAGATAAAGTTTCTTGGTATCTTCAATGGCTTACACTTGTGTTCAATTCTTCTCCGGATTGAAAAACCTCCAAAAAAATATTCCTATATAACACAAGTCGATTTCTCTTTCAACAAAAACATGAACTGGCGTCTTAAGACAAGATATGATCATGAACCTGTTCCCATTCTACGTTTAATGCGGATGCTTTCTATCAAGCCATTTAGGAGTCACCTAATCTAGGACAATATCCATCGGTGGTACTATCCTAATCCTACCGCAAGAGATGGTACGTTATGTCAATGAAAATGTACAAAAAGAGAGTACACATGAAAATTCAACCCACAAAAAATCTTTGCTTATCTGCTCTGACATTGGCAAGGTCCCTGGAAACCATTCGAACAAGGACAAAGATGTGACATTGATTCACCATCCATATTGGAAGCCTCGCGAAAAGATATACTGGTTATTGTCATAAAATAGAACACTCTATTCATTGTAATGCATAAACTTCAGTTTTTAACAATAAATAGAACACATCCTTTAGACTTGATCTCATATTGTTGTGAAAAGAAAAATGGATATAGCTTCTTAGAGAAAAACAATACATGTTTGACAAAGGAGTCAGATTGAATGTAAATGTTTTCTGAAATTATCAGATGATTGATTTTGAGTGCATTAAAGCTCACTTTTGCTATTTAGTACATTGAGCTCTATTTCTTCCTGGATACATCAGCGGAAATCCTGCACGGCTGAACTCTTGGAAGATGCGTCAACCGAGAAGCTCGCCCCCCACACGCGCGCTTGAACATCTTCGTCACTACTCACCGTTCCGATCCAGGTTACATTGCCATAACTATAAAGCAATTTCCAGAGATGCGCATTGCCGACAACGCTCAGATCGGCCCATTATCCACAACGTCGACCGCAGTCCAAAGTGCGTCGCTGGTGTGATAAGAAAAGTATCATGGCTCAGAGCTTGTGCCATGGATTACCAGTTCCTGTGTAGCAGTCATGATAAAAGAGAAGAGAGCCCAACCTGCAAGTGCTTATCAATTCGGAGAAACGACAAGACCGAGTGACAAAATCATGAACGTCCATCCTTCTCTGGGTGGTAAGGGAACTGACTGTGTACAAAATCTCCACCTTCTAGAAGGAAATGCAGCGTCGATTTCACTTGCGTTTCAATGTCAATCATACGTACTACTCTGATTGATCAACCCAAGTCCATGGTTTCAATGTCGATCATACGTACTACTCTGTTCTGTCATCAAGACTTGCGTTATCTGATGACGTCGCACACGCCATTAGGAAATGTAAACAAACAAAAAAACTGCAATCGTATTGTATACACCGCCGCCGCCGTGCGCGATGAGTTTTTTTCGTCTGTCTTTCTCTCTCTGTCTCGCGCTCGTTATCAGTTTGAGTGTTGTCGCTCTGGATTGCGCACAGCTATTCGTTATCAGTTTGAGTGTTGTCGCTCTGGATTGCGCACGCCATAGCTGTGCTTAACCTTCAGGTGGTATGAGATTCAAAGAGCTGCGCCATTTACGCTATGCCATGGATTTTACAGAACGCTTGTAGATCTATTATGCTGCGAACGATAGAAAGTGTGACATCAAAGCAAAGATGTATCACACCATGGGCACCTCGCTTTCGATCAGGACCAGAGAATGTGTACGATTTTAAGTTCTAGAGATTGTTAAGCTCACTGCTAAACTGCACAGAAGCGCTGCAGTTACCATTCCTTTTCACAAGAAATTTGTTGTTATACTTCACCAGCTGCCACAATAAGTTTTTTTATTTTTATTTATTTTTTTATTTTTTTATTTTAAAATGGAGGTTCAGCCGAAGCCTACTTCCCCGGACTTTAACTTTGAAATTGCAACTGTACAAGTGAATGGCCATAGCACCCGTAGGACCCCCCGTATCCCACAAAGCAGGGGTTAGACAAGGTTACAACTGAAAGAGACATGATTACAACTAGGTTTAACTGGCCTAAGCCATAACATGTCTAGCCCGGGACTTGAACCCTGGACCTCCGCCTCAAGAGGCCAAAGCTCAACCAGCTGCCACAATAAGCTGGATGAGACGCCAACCTTCGATAGTAAATGAAAAGTCAACTGTAGGGAAATGTCAACTACAAACCTTCGTCCTTCGACAGTAAATGAAAAATCAGAACAATAATATATTTTCTAGAGGCATCAGAAATTCAAGAGGGCATTCCTTCACACATAAATATTTACTGAAAATAGTTCCTAACCGACTCTGAGTGGTTATTGAGAACTTGACATAGAAGTGTGAGGGCTTTATCTCAGGTACATATTTGAATTCTATTTTTGATTTCGAGTGCATGTGGCAGGCGATGATATGTATTCTCTTGCAGATCCTTGAATGGACACTACTCACATGTTGTGAGACGAATGTATGATATTGCGGGTCCTTAATTGGACAAGTCACGCGCCTTGTGAGGTTTCATATTACCCTGCTGAAAACCTTGAATTTAAACAAAAAGTGTGGGACGTGGTAAGGTTTTTTTACTGGGGTAATCTCATGGTTGGAGATACTCTGGTGATATAGGTGGAAGACCAAAGAGAAGATAGTCCAAAGACCTCGTGTATTGATCACGGGATGAATGTTTATTTTTGAGGCCTCCCGTTAGAGTATATTTGCTTACGTTATGGACTCTTATTGATGCTTCTACCCAGAGTTTGGGTTTTTGGAGTGGAGTGACTATAGTTGACTTGGTTCATATATAGTTTGGACAAAGGAGACTCTCCCAAAATTTTTTCAGAGACGTAGAAATTGAGCATATAAGTGCATAGACATGCAGGAAGTGCTCAGAACAAGAGGAAATCATTGAGATTACTTGTGAAGATTTAGTTTTTGGTGCATATATTTAGAAAAACAATCGAAATGCTACCAATTGTTTTTTAGGCCTAGCCATAAAATTACCATAGCATAGAAAAGTGCTTAAATTGCAAGGATGGGTGATAATATTACGCAAATAGTTGGTGATAAGCTGAATAAAGATAATTACCACATATGGTCGTATAGGATGGAAACTTTCTTGGTGGAAAAAGATCTATGTGGACTAGTGAATGGAGAGGATGAGTGTCCTGAGTTGCCAGAGAATCGGAAAGCAGAAGAGCAAAAAGAATATAAAAGGTGGATAGAAAAATCTAGAGAAGGAAGCTTGGGATATAATCCATAAGATATATGGTACGTCGACGGAAGCTAGAAAAATTCACTTAAAGCAAAAGTTGCATAGCGTATGGCATGGAAATAGGTCCATAACAGATTATGTGGCTAGAACTTGGAATATCACTGATGATTTAGCTTCCATAAATTGCACATTTGATGATGATGATATGGTTTCAGTTATGCTAAATGGTCTAGGACTGTAGTACAAGAGTTTAGATACTTCTATTTCAGTGAGAGGCACTATGCCAAATTTTGACGAGCAATTAGCTCTTTGCATGACAGAACAACTAAAACTTGGTTTGAATGCATCAGGAAGTGGCAATTCAAAGATCATGCATTCTTTCAGCATAGAGGAAGAGGTTCTAGTCGTGGACGATCATCTTTTAGAAATGCAATTCCCTGGATATGCCAAGAGGTAGAGGAAGATCATACTCTAGAGGTAGAGGAAGATCACAAGCACCTGTGAATTGTTACCCTTGTGGCAAGTATGGCCATTTTGAGAAAGATTGTTATTATAAGAAGAATAGTCAAAGAGGAAGAGGTAGAAGCCATTATGCGGCACATTGAAATTTTGCTACTGAGAGTTCATATAGAGACTATGGCAGAGATAATATGTTTGCCATGGAGCATGTTTTGAATAGTATGTCAAAGCTTGGAAACGATATGAACGCGTACATAGACTCTGGTTGCACAAATCAGATGACGAGCATTGGAAATTGGTTTGAGTCAAAAGAAGCTTTGAAGACGAAAGAGTATGTAGCAACTGGTGATGATACCTTACGTGTGATTAACGATGTGAGGAATATACCGCTAGTACAAAGAAATGGTGTTCGAAACAAATTAAGTGATGTCTTACATGTACCTAGCATTACAAAGAACCTAGTTTCAGTTGGTCAGCTAGAAGATCAAGACATGGAAGTTATTTTCAACAAACATGGTTGTTTTATACACGATTTCAAGTATGGAAGAAGAGGAAAAATATTTGGACAGGGAAAGAAGATGGGTAGATTGTTCATGTTTGACATGGGTACACCCGTTTATGAAAACATGTATACCAAGAATAGTGAATATTCAGATATAGCTGAATTATGGCATAAATGATTTGGTCATATCAATTTGAGAAAATTGATGTCTATGGAAAAGAAAATGTTAGTGCGTGGATTACCAAGATTTGGTCATTTAAACTTTGATGGAATTTGTGAAGCATGCCCATTTGGAAAACATCAATGTTTGAAGTTTTCAAGAAGAGAAATGCACATGAGGAGATCATTAGAGCTAATACATAGTGATGTGGTTGAACCTGCTAAAACAAAATCATTTGGTGGCTCACTATATTTTTTGATATTCGTTGACGATTATAGCCGATATACATGGATTTACTTCCTGAAGTATAAGAGTGAAGTCTCTGAGTGCTTTGTGAGATTAAAAAATATGGTTGAAAAGCAATTGGGAATGTATATAAAGTGCCTACGATCAGATTCAGGGGGACGATATATATCAAGAGAATTTGTTCAGTACCTAAGTGATCATGGAATTAGAAGGCAACTTTCTTGTAGATACACACCACAACAAAATGGTGTTGCAGAACATAAAAATTGTGTGATAGAGGAAGTTGCTAGAGCCATGTTGAATGAAAAGAACATGCCAGGTATGTTTTGGGTAGAAGCTTGTCATATAGTTCTGCACGTTATAAATAGAGCTTCCACAGGCATGGTTCCTGATCTTACACCTTATGAGAGGCTATGGAGGCATAAGCCTAATGTTAGCTTTTTACGAGTTTTTGGAAGTATTTGTTATGCGCATATGCCTAGTCAACTAAGACACAAGTTTGAGGTGAAATCTGAAAAGTGCATATTTGTTGGGTACTCAGAATAGAAGAAAGGATATCGACGTTATAATCCTATTATAAAAGAATGTATAGTGAGTAGAGATGTTATGTTCGATGAAAAAGCATCATGGTATGGACCTAAAGACATGGGTGTGATAGACAATGAAATAGATGATTCTATGCATAATGTTCATGACGAGCCAGGAACAAGCCGTAGGAATTTTGACCATGAAGAGAGTCAAGATTATGGTTCATATGAGTTTCCTACACTTGAAACGTCATGGAGTGAAAATGCAAAAGACTATGCAAGAAGAAAGGAGAAAGGGAAAGATACATACATGTCCGATTCAAATATTGAAGATGAGATAGTTAAGCCTAGCACGTTAAAAAATATGAAGGAAAAATATCTTCCCCCACACGCAAGGAAAGAGACACATGAAGAGACACATTTGAGATGATCTATGAGAGTAAAACATCCTGTGGATAGAGTGAATCTATACAATAATGCTATGAACCTTCATTATGCATACATGACAAAAAGAATTAAGCATGAGGAACCAAAGAATTTGCATGATGCGTCACAAAGTGAAAATTGGTGTAAAGCAATGGATAATGAGATGAATGCATTGAAGAAGACTGATACATGGGATTTAGTGAACTTGCCACCAAATAAGAAAGCTATTGGATGTAAATGGATATATAAAGTAAAGTGTAAAAGTGATGGTTCATTGGAAAGATTTAAACCACGTCTAGTTGCAAAAGGACATGCACAAGTATATGGATTGGATTATGATGAGACGTTTAGCGCAATGGTGAAAAGGACAACAGTGACAAGCGTGATTGCATCGGCTGCTATGAATAATTGGAAATTGTATCAAATGGATGTTAAGAATGCATTCTTGAATGGAAAATTGCATGAGGAAGTCTATATGCAGCAACCAGAAGGTTATGTACATCCAAACTATCCTGACTATGTATGCAAGTTAAAGAAACCGCTTTATGGTTTGAAACAAGCTCCAAAAGCATGGTGTGAACGATTCACTAAGAAGTTGTTGGATCTGAAATTTATGCAATCAGAGGCTAATTATTCACTGTTTGTATGGAACAAAGGAAGTGAAACAATTCTATTAGTGATCTATGTCGATGATTTTATCATTATTGGCAATGATGAGAAAAGGATTGATGATTTTAAAAGACAACTAAAATCTGAATTTTTGATGTTAGATTTGGGAGAGCTAAAATACTTTTTGGGAATTGAAGTAATTTCATTGAAAGAGGGAATTTGGATGATTCAATGCAATTATATGTTGAAAATGCTTGAGAGATTTGGTATGAGTGCTTGCAAACCTGTTGATATGCCACTTGATGCTAATGTTAAGCTTATGGATGATGGAAAGTACTTGCATGATGCAAACATGTATAGAAAAATGGTTGGAGGTTTGATTTATGTAACAAAGACAAGACCGGATTTGAGTTTTGTAGTTGGTTTGGTGAGTCAGTTTATGCATAAACCATGTAGAGTGCACTTGGATGCAATGTGACCTATATTGCGATATGTGAAAGGAACATGTCATTTTGGTTTGTTTTATGAGAGATGAGCCAACTTTGCTTCCTTTTGCAATAACCATATTTCCCTTTGATATGCGAAAGGACTGAGCATAGAAGACCATCTTGTAACCAAGATCATCAAGTTGACCAACTCACATCAAACTGCATAATAATTGAGGTACATGGCATACATTATGCATAATAAATTTTGAACCATCAATGAACTGGAAAACCGCATCTTTGATCGCAACAACATCACATGGGTATGAGTCACCGAGTCTCACGATACCAAGAGACTTTGCTCCATAATTAGAGAACCATTCTCTATGTGGTGTCATATGGAAAAAAGCACGAGAATCTAACAGTCACGTGTGGGAAAGAGAATCAGCCATAAGAGCCTCAATTGGCATAATATTATCAAGTGTCAACACATCAACATCATCAGAAATAGCATTAATTTCTTCAATCTTCACAATCAAAGTAGATGGTGTAGGTAACTGTTTAACATGCCCATCAACATTCTGTCCTTTTCCTTTAGCATTATTTAATGCATAACAATCTTTCTTCATGTGTCCTTTCTTATGACAATAATGCCATTCGATATCCCTCTTACTTGATTTACTTGTACTCTTATTCCATTGACCATTATTTTCCTTGTTCTTGCTCTTGCCATGTTGTTGATTCTTTCCTTGGTAAGAATCACGAACATTATATGCATGTCCACTCTAAGTGCCAAACATAGATTTTCTACAAGACAGATGCCGATTGGGAAGGAAATGTCATGGATTGAAGGTCAACGAGTGGATTTTCATTTTCTCTTGGAAGTGCAATCATTTCTTGGAGTAACAAGAAGCAACTAACTATCACTTTTTCAAGCACTGAGGCTAAATATAGAGGCATTACACAAGCCCTTTGTGAGGCAACATGGATTAAGTACCTGAGATAATGAATTTTCCTCGTAATTCGTTTTAAGCGAGGAGAAAAATCAAGTTGGTAAAAACTTCAGAATATCTCGAGGTTTGAAATAGTTTTACCTGAATGCATATAAACAATGGAACTACAAATATGCTCAGGACCACAAGACAAACGATACAAACAAGCAAGCTTTAAGCTTGGAGAATTTTATCTTACATTTACTCGTTATCTCGAGCTTGTTGGTATACATGTCTTATTTCTGTCTATGTGTCTAAGTTCTCTTTAGTGCATGAGTAGATTATCTATCATGTACGCCAGTCACTTTAGGTGAATCTAGTTAGCTCATGCAGCGATGCTTCTGCAAGAGTCTAGAAGATATTCTGCAAGAGTCTGAACAAGATCTCAGCTTGCTATTTCATATCCTTACGAAAAATCTCATTCTCTTCTCTCACTTGCATCTCTCTTCACAGAATAAGTGTCATTTCATAGAGAAAGTGTAATTTATGTTGATGTGTACACATATTTATAGTGTAAAGCTCCCAAAACCTTCAGCAGTAGTCAGGCAAAATCTCGCAGTAGCAGGCTGCAATGTATCCCTTTCTTTTGATGAACTCATGTACGCACTTATGGAAATCGAATCTTTGGAATCTGTGAGTACGATCTACAAACTATGACGTTTATCTTATGTAATTTTTTATGTTGGGTTGATTGTTTCTAGAAAATACGAAAACTAAAATGACTACATCTAGTGATGACTCTATAGGCTGTACGGTAGGCCCACCGAACGACAAAAAAAATATTGTTCCAATTTTTAATATATTTTTCGACTTTTTTCTAGACAATACTCAGCATCATTTTGTTGGTAATCGTTGCTAAACCAAAAGGCTGAAAATAGTAACAAGCATTATTTCAATGCTAGATACAAAGCAATTATGCCAATTACAACTATAACAAACAACGTGATTATTATGTCTTACGCAAACATGACTAAACCCATTTGGTAGTGCAATTTCTAAAGCTTAGGGCATATCTGTATCTATATGTTCTCATAACTAATTTGATCGGAAATGAGTCCGCATCTCAGTTTTGGAGAGGTCCAAGGGGAAAACTATCTTGGAGCACTAGGCAATCCTAATGCGAGAGCGAGCTTAAATCATTGATATGGATCACAAAAACATTGAATTCATTAACATCTTTTACATGATTGTTAGTAATATTCTAGACTATATCAATTTTGTACACGTTGATTCCATAGATAAGTGACCATTTCTCGCTTTATCCTTCAAACATGGTATGCTATCCATGCCTAACGACACATAAAAACCAACAATGAATTGTATCCTAGAAATAATTTTGGCCTAGCACTAAGTAAAAAAGGGTCTCTTTTTGGGATAAATACTACATATTGGGGTCTTTAAATGCTCTAAAATTTGATCCTTTTTCCCTAGTGCTAACATTTGGTTTTTCTTTTGAAACAAGAGGGCATTCAAAAACTAGTCCTCAAGAGCGGCCATTTAGAAACTAGTTCTCATGTTGGAATTTGACTCTCCACAATCTGATCACAAAGGACGATCCGCAACAACATAAATATGTGACCGTCGAAAGCATTTCCTAATTCAATTCTCGCATTCCTGAAACCCAACAAAGTAATTTTCCTATGTAATGTTGTCGTTCAAAGCAAAGAAACATACTTTGAGCAGCCTACATGGAAGATATACCTGACAATACATAAATAATACCAAATCATCTTGGAAACAAAAATGAGCTAAGTCAATCTAGTTAGATTTTCTATACATAGAAGATAAGGTGACTCCTAAATGCCCTGATGGAAAGAATCCACAAGAAAAGTAGAATGGGAGATCCTAGTTTGGTTGTTTTGGAACCAATTCATGAACGTTTTGTTATCTTAAGACGCCAAGTCATCTTTTGCTTGAAACAGAAATCGACTTGTGTAATATAGGATTATTTCGTTAGAGGTTTTTCAATGCGGAGAACAAATGAACAAAACTGCAAGCCACTCAAGATAAGAAGCGACTTTGTCTTTCCTATTATGTAGGTTAACAACTATGTGAGGTAGACGTATATTCTATAGCGCAATATTAGATCCATGAATTCTTCTAAAATCATTGAAAGCCTTATATTGGAGAATTACTAGACATCTCTTGTTTGGAGAATTTCAAAATAAAACTATGTTTAAGGGATTTCTTTAAGCTCAACTACACACACACACATACACACACACATACACTCACATACACACACATACATACACATGCATATACACCCATACACACATACATACATACACATACACACATATACATACGCACAGATACACACATATACACAACTATACACACACATATACACATACACTCACATACAATCAAATACGTAAACACACATACCAAAGCATACGTACATACATATACACATGCATACACTTATACACTCACATACACACATATACATACACACACGTACATGTTTCATTGATCCCAAATGACCGGACATGTCACATAGCATGTCCAAGGAGGTTTGTCAACTCATAGGAGACATCAATACGCATGTTTCAAAAACTCCAACTGGTCAAAAAATTTGGACATATTGAGACGAAGAATTACAACCTTCACGGAACTCGAGAGATTAGTAAAGCTGTATTCAAAATTGCAGTTATCGAACAAAAAATATGCAAAATCTGCTAGAAATGGGTACAGTAAAAAGGAAATCTGTCAATATTTGTTATTAGGTAAAAGGTGTTCGCGTATTCAGATCTTGCTCGTGGTACTCTGTAGAGTCTACCGACTCGTTGGACCAAACCCGAATGATGGTCACATCAGAAGCCATGGAAGTAGATCTACAGAAGATGTAATGAAATATGTACATGTGTGGAATAGGCGAGATTTGGGATTTGGAGTTTCCGAGTAAAAATGCCTTGGAGTCATTCCTGAGTTCAGCTGAGCAGTGTAGAAGGATGAGTAGGATTCACAATATGTTCAATAGTCAAGCCCTGAACAGGAGATGATTTATCTCTATGGGAATCAGATTCCATTCTTGATGACAGAACAGAATGGTGCATATGGTCGACATTGAAACCATGGACATGAGATGGTCGATCATGACAGGATTGAGATTCCAGCGTTGATAATGGGAGTGAAATCGGGGCTGCTGTTCCATCTAGACGGTCGAGATTTTGAACACAGTCAGTTCCATTACCACGTAGAGAAAGGTGGACGTTCATGATTTCCTCAGTCGGTCTTGTCACTTTTCCGAATTTATAAGCAGTCGTCGGTTGGGCTCTCTGTTCATCATCAGTGCTACACAGGAAGTGGTAAGCCATGGCACAAGCTCTGAGCCATGATACTTTTCTCTTCATACCAGCGATGCACTTCGAGCTGCGGTCGACATTGTGGATAGTGTGCCGATCTAAGCGTTGTCGACAATGTGCATCTTTGGAAATTGGTGTACAGTCACCGCAATGTAACCTGGATCGGAACGGTGAGGTGCTGTCACGAAGATGGTGAAGCTCCGGTGTGGTGGGCGAGTTTCTCGATTGACGCATCTGCCAAGTGTTCAGCCGTGCAGGACTTGCGCTGATGTATCCAGGAAGAAGTGGAGCTCCATGTACTAAATAGCAAAAGAGAGCTTTAATACACTCAAAATAAATCCTCGGGAAATCTCAGAAAACATCTAAATTAAATCACTATATCCTTTTTACATTCAACACTAATATGAGATGCATACAATGTTCACAATATGTTCAATAGTGAAGCACTGGACAGGAGATGAATATTGTATATGGGACTCAGATTCCATTCTTGATGACAGAACAGAATAGTACGTATGATCGACATTGAAACCATGGACTTGAGATGGTCAATCATGAAAGGATCGAGATTCCAGCGTTGATAACGCAAGTCCTGATGACAGAAGAGAGTAGTACATATGATCGACGTTGAAACCATGGACTTGAGATGATCAATCAGAGTAGTACGTATGATTGACATTGAAACGCAAGTGAAATCGACGCTGCGTTCCCTTCTAGAAGTTGGAGATTTTGTACACAGTCAGTTCCCTTACCACGCAGAGAAGGATGGACGTTCATGATTTTGTAACTCGGTCTTGTCGTTTCTCCGAATTGATAGGCACTTGCAGGTTGGGCTCTCTGCTCTTCAGCATGACTACTACACAGGAACTGGTAAGCCATGGCACAAGCTCTGAGCCATGATTCTTTTCTCTCCACACCAGCGATGCACTTTGGACTGCGGTCGACGTTGTGGATAATGGGCCGATCTAAGCATTGTCGGCAATGCACATCTCTGGAAATGGGTGTATAGTTATGGCAATGTAACCTGGATCGGAACGGTGAGTAGTGACGAAGATGTTGAAGCGCGCGTGTGGGGGGCGAGCTTCTCGGTTGACGCATCTTCCAAGAGTTCAGCCGTGCAGGATTTGCGCTGATGTATCCAGGAAGAAGTAGAGCTCCATGTACTAAATAGCAAAAGTGAGCTTTAATGCCCTCAAAATCAATCGTCAGGAAATTTCAGAAAACATATACATCTAATCCGACTCCTTTGTCAAACATGTATTGTTTTTCTCTAAGAAGCTATATTCTTTGTTCTTTTCACAATAATATAAGTTGAAGTCTAAAGGATGTGTTCTATTTATTGTTAAAAACTGAAGTTTTTGCATTACAATGAAGAGAGTGTTCTATTTTATGACAATAACCAGTATATCTTTTCCCGAGGCTTCCAATATGGATGGTGAGTCAATGTCACATCCTTGTGCTTGTTCGAATGGTTTCCAGGGACCTTGCCAATGTAGGATAAGTTAAGCAAATATTTTTTGTGGGTTGAGTGTTGATGTGTACTCTCTTTTTGTACAATTTCATTGACATAACGTTCCATCTCTTGGGGTAGGATTAGGTTAGTACCACCGATGGATATTGTCCTAGATTAGGTGTCTCCTAAATGGCTTGATGGAAAGCATCCACAACAACCGTAGAATGGGAACAGGTGCATGAACATATCTTGTCTTAAGACGCCAGTTCATGTTTTTGTTGAAAGAGAAATCGACTTGTTTTATATAGGACTATTTCTTAGGAGGTTTTTCAATGCGGAGAAGAAGTGAACACAAGTGTAAGCCATTGTGGATACCAAGAAGTTTTATCTTTTCTGTTAATCAGTTAAATGACCATGTGAGCTAGACTTCTATTCTATAGTTCAATATTTGATCCACATATTCTTGTAGAATCATTGAAAGCCTTATCCTACGAAACTATTAGAGGTACTTTGTTTGGAGACCTTCAAATTAAAGCTATTTTTAATGGACTTTCAAGCTTACGGCCAAGGAAATATGTCGATTTCCTTTCTATTGAGTAGAAAATTACAGTTTTTTAGGAAGTTTCTCAGTTAAATAAGATAAGTTTTCTTTTTAACTATTATGAAATAGAAGAAGTCATACTATCATACAAAAACAATGCCCTTATGCCCTAGCTAGATATGATGTCGGATTAATGATTTAAGATGGTTGTCATTATGAGATTCATGCTAAGTCACTTGCAAACCGAACATGGTTCTTGTCAATGTATGTCTTATTGTGAGCAATACTAAATCAAGATGTTGTTTTTGTTACGGACATACATGATGATACAACATGCAAAAAGGACATCTTATTGTCACTCTACTTTCATGTGAGGAAGAAGTTGTTTATTTTGTCGATCACAAGACGAGATACTAGAGAAGAAAATGTGTTTAGAGAGTGCTTAAAAATTGGTGTGCATGTCAACTATAGGTTTTTATATAATTGGAATACCTCATGCATATAAAAAGCACTTCCGGAGATTAGGGGTCATAGGGGATGCCTCCAATTGAAAAAAACAAAGAAACATCAGTCATGCAAAACCTTGATAACAAAGAATCGGATAAGTGGTGGACCTCAAAAAAGGATAACGATCATGTATGCAATGGTCCCTTCAGAGTATCCATACAGGCATCCCACATCAACCATGCTTGTAGTATTGTTGGCAAACTTTTTAAGATGCAAAAGCATCATGTATGCGATGCTATCTATCAAACAAATAAAATCTGATTTCTTCGCAAATATTTGTGCTAGGACTCATTGGAACACACAAGAAGAGGAGAGAGAAGAGAGAGAGAGATAGAGAGAGAGAGAGAGTGAGAGAGAGAGGGAGAGTGAGTGACTGAGAGAGAGAGAAAGAGAAGGAGAGAGAGATAGAGATAGAGAGAGAGAGAGAGCAAGACGGAGAGAGATAGACACACAAAGAGAGAGACATATAGGGAGAGAGAGATGGAGAGAGAGAGAGAGAGAAAGACGTATGTATACACACATGCATACATACATAGAAATGCATACACATGCATATGCATACATACATACATACATACAGACATGCATGCACACACATACACACATCGACATAAACACACATATGCATACACAGACATATGCATACACACACATACACATACATGCACATATACGCACATACATGCACATCAACTCATATACACACACATACATACACATGTATACACAGACATACACACTTACCATTACACATATAAAAACACACACATACACACACATACACATATACACACACATACACACATACACTCACATACAATCATATACATACACACACGCATATGAACATATACACAAACATACACACATACATACACACATGTATACACACATACACTCATATACACACATATACATACACACACATTTACACTCCTAAAGAAAGTGCCTGACTACTACAAACACATGCTTTTATGAAAATTGTGTATGCAACATGGGGAGAGCCAACTTTTTAGATATTTTCTGGACCATGCACTTCCTTGGGGAGACGATAATCTCTCTTTTGAAGGATATTTGTTGTGTTAAGTAGGAAGATGCCAAAAATCAAAGTGTTACCTTGTGATTGAAAGTGAGAGTGAGAGTGTGATTGAGAGTGTGATTGAGAGTGCAAATGTGAATGGGATTGTGATAGCTCGGACTGGTCGGGAGGTCAAGACCTCCTCAAGAAGCTATATTCCAAAGCTATTGGTTCCAACTTATTCAAATCTATAATATCTGAACTTCTCTTTCTCTCGGACATATCTTGTCTACTCTTTCATGACAAGTTCTCTCTTATCTTGTGCAAGTTCTTTTTTTCTCTCTTTGACTT
>CM035418.1:158911065-158996065 GCA_020310875.1 Ceratopteris richardii | reverse complement strand
AGCACGTCCGGGGATTAGGGGGCATAGGGGATGCCTCCAATTGAAAAAAACCAAGAAACATCACTCATGAAAAAACTTGAAAACAAAGAATTAGATAAGTGGTGGACCTTAAAAAAGGATAACCATCATGTATGCAATGGTCCCTTAGGAGTATCCATACAAGCAATGTTGAGTGAGTGAGAGAGAGTGAGGGAGAGAGAGAGAGAGAGAGAGAGCAAGATGGACAAAGAAGATGATGGAGAGAGATAAACGCACAAAGAGAGAGAGAGAGAGGCAGACAGAGAGAGAGATGGAGAGAGAGAGAGAGCAAGAGAAAGAGGTATGTATACACACATGCATACACGCACATACATGCATACCCATGCATATGCATACATACTACATATATACATACACACGTGTATGCACACACATACATACATAGACTTAAAACACATATATGCATACACAAACATATGCATACACACACATACAGAGACATACACATATACACACACATACACACACACCAACACTCACATACATACACATACATAGCCATGCATACACACTTCGGGAGGCACTTCGGGATCCGATATACGTAGAAACTCAGTTATGAATACAAGAGCTTCTTGTACAAACCATCCCTCTGCCATGCTACCCTTTTGGACGTGCTCTCTGTGAAACAAACCCTTTTAATGTCTTCATAAAGCGCTCTAAGAAGAACATCCATCCACTATTGATAGTCCCTCCTATTGCAACTTCATCTACTACATGAACCAATAAATGAAGTTGAATAGTGAGAATACTTGTGGGAAAGTATTTCTCTACCATACAAATAACCTTGATAGAATTGAGTTCGCACTCTCTATGCTATCTCTATTTATCTCTTTAGAAGATATCCACCTTACTAAAGAACTAATTTTATAAATGGTTTTTCGTATATCCTCTGAAAGACAATCTTTTAGGGCTACACGAAGCACAAACTATTAAAACTTGTGCCAATCATGAGACTTGAGTCTTGCAAGATTGTCATTTCATGTGAAAGCAGTCTTTAGATATCTCATGCATCAAGTAGGTGTACGAAACTCTGAGATTTTTTTCTTCACTTATTGCTCTTCCATCCTGCGAAGCACCCAAGGAGCTCTTGGTAATGATACTATTCCGTTGGGCTTAGTAATTGCCCACAACTCTCGCATACGACCTCGCTCTTCTAAGTCGTCCCTTTGTGCTTTGCTTTCTTTCTTTCCGATCAAAGTTTTCCAAAACATCTCTCCCACATTCTTGAAAATATGCATCGGGTCTACCAAATGATTGATCACCAATTCACTCCAATAAGGGAGTTCATGAAAAATGGACAACCGTTTCATGCCAGCAACTGGATTCTCTTGAATCCCATAGTTGTTTCCAATCGCTAGCTTTCATTTGGTGTTGCGCTTGTCGACCAATTTGTCCTTCACGTAAAACATGCCCATCAGGCAAATATCTATGATGTCCTTCATAGACAGTTTTACGTAGTGCTTTGGAATAGCGTGCTTCGAGTCGTGGTCCGCTAAAGGACAAGCATGGTAACCCAAAATCGATAAACCTGAGCATTCACCATAACCAGGCCAATCATGCATTGTCCACATAAGTATGCCTTGCACTCGCACGTCTCGTCTTCTTATAGGTTGAGACATGTCATGCACAGTGATCCCATCCCATAAAATGCGCAGTTCTTTCACAAGTGGTGCAAGATATACATCCATGTTTTTTACCTTATACTTACCTGATACAATAAGAGCTACTAATAAATGACCTTTCTTTATGGCCAACCATGGTGGGATATTATAATTGACCAAACATACAGGCCATGTGCTCCATCAAGAACTGTGTAATCCAAATGGATTCACTCCATCCATAGCTAGGCCTAGACGTATGGACCGAGGCTCACTAGCAAACTCTAGCCACTTACTATCTATGTGCTTCCAAGCATCAGAGTCAGCTGGCACTCGCATTACATTATTTGTAGACCTGCTCTTTGTATGCCATGACATTAACTCAGCTATAGATTTGCATCTAAACATGTTCTTAATTCGTGGAATGATAGGAAAGTGGCGAAGAACCTTTGTGGGGATTGCTTCGCCTATAACATCTTCTCTAGATCCATTTGCTCCACACTTTGGACATATGTGGAGATGCTCATACTCATTCCGAAAGATAATGCAATCATTCGGACAAGCATGAAATTTAGTATAATCCATTCCAATGGACTGTAAAAGTTTTTTCGCATCTCCACGTGTTGGAGGCATGTCATTTCCCTCTGGCAAAATTTGATCTTAAAGAAGCCTGCAATAAGCAAATTAAATGATATTAGTAAATGAAGTTATTGTGATACAACAATGAAAGCCAATTTGTTCTCCACTTACCTGAACAATTCAGTGACACTACTATCTGACCATCCATAAATGGATTGTAGATTGAGCATCGCGAGTGAAGCACGTAGTACAGATATCTTTGCTCCATTGTAAAGTGGTAAACGAGCTAATCTTCGCATGTTTTTATATTCTTCATCAACTTCTGATCGTGGAATTTCTGTTGTGTCCATGAAACTCTCGACACCTTCTTCACCGTCATGATCTTCGTCCATCTCATAAAATGCTTCAAGCATCTCTTCCATATGTTCATTCTGTGTAATATTATTAGTGCTTGCTTCTATGTCTAAGTCCTTTTTTGCTCTCTTTTGTCCACGAGAGGTTACCGGTGCAATGTTGTTTGGGTCCATCTGCTCACCTAGGCGACCATGCAAATGATAGCGTAGGTTTTCCAGTAGACTCCTGTAGAGGAGGTACTGGGGTATCCATTTTTGACAAAGGTAGAGAACGAAGATAAACATGTCCGAAGTTTCTCTTTAGGGAAGTATACCCTTCGGAGGGAATCAAGGGGGATTCTCTTTAGGGAAGTATACCCTTTAACATTTTTGTGAGCAGGCCGACAACGAGAATTTTACAGAATGGTAAATGCTTCAGAATATATGGACAACCAATAACCAAGGAAGACCGTACTCTGTCTGATTCAAGTCAGATGATTACAAAGTTGGGCAAATGATAGATGATGCTCACAAGTGTAAACTTAGGTCTAACAAGCCACAAATTTAGGGCTAACAAACCACCTTAATAGTAAACACACCAATACAAAAGTTTATCCTATCCGCATAAGGACCACTGATATGCAGGCTAACTCAGATCAATACAAGTGGTAAGATCTTCTCAAGAGAATAGAACGCAATCAACCACACTGACTCACGGAAAGAAGAAGAATCCAAGCTACTCTTTTACACTATAGTGCTCATAGCCCTTCACTAAGAAGCCTCCCCTCTGTATACACAACAGAGTAGCTCCCATAGTAGACTTGAAACCACCAAGTGCAAGAGAGGTCTTCTGCACAAACTTGTACGTGTACTCCAGTGTGTGTCGTCGTAACCCAAATGAGCACAAATCCTTTGATTTTATAGACCCCAATAGGCCAAGGGAGCCTTGCCGAATCTTCACGTCCACTGATCATGCGCCGGTTGAATGCCCAAAATTGGAGGGTAGGTCAAATATTCCCTTGATTTGAATTGGATCCCCAAAGATAGGTAGTCGCCGTGAATGGTTGGCGGCCACTTTTACTCTTGACAATACACTTTTACCATTCCACCTGCCATCTTTGTCTGGAGCCTTCTACTGCCCGCATGATGTGCGAGACCCAATCTTGCTTTTGATTCATTGTACTTCTGGACCCATGCTCATCCTGAGAAAAGCTCCTTCATGATTGGCTTAGATGTCATTTTCTTCTATGCTCTGCATGCTCCTCACAGCCAAGTGTCTTCTGACAGGTGTGTGCATGTATGAATATATGTGTGTAGGTGTATGTGGGCCTATCTGTGGGATGAGGGGGTATGTGTGTGGGGATGCGTGTATGTGTTGATGTGTGTGTGATGGGTGGGTGTGCATGTGTATGGGTGTGAGAGTGTGTGTGCTTATGTGCGTGGTTGTGCGTGAGTGTGTGTGTATGTGTGTGAGTAAATGTGTATGTATACAAGTGTGTGCGTGTGTGTGTTGATGTGTGTGGGAGTGTGCGTAAGGATGTGCAGGTGTGGGGGCGTGTGAATGTGCTAGTGTGTGAGTGTGCGAGTGTGTGTAGAAGGGTGGTGTGAGGGAGATAGAGAGTGAGGAGGTGCGACGGGTGGGTTGTGAGGTGTGAGGGGAGATGTGAGGGAAGATGTGAGGGAAGATGCGAGGGGTAGAGGCGGAGGGGGTGCTAGTGGAGGAAGGGGGGTGGGCTAGTGGAGAAGGGGGGGCTAGGCGGAGGAGTGTGGGGTGATAGAGGCGGAGGGGGGCGGAGGCGGGGGGGCTAGTGGAGCTAGTGGAGGAAGGGGGGGTAGTGGAGCTAGGCGGAGGGGACTGGCGGAGGCGGGGGTGGAGGCGGCATGCGGGGGCGGAGGCGGAGTCGGGTGCGGGTGGCGGAGGGGGGCGGAGGCGGCATGCGGGGGCGGAGGCGGAGTCGGGTGGGTGGCGGAGGGGGGCGGAGGTGGGGGGGGGGGCTAATGGAGGAAGGGGGGGTAGTGGAGCTAGGCGGAGGGGACTGGCGGAGGCGGGGGCGGAGGCGGCATGCGGGGGCGGAGGCGGAGTCCAGCGGGTGGCGGAGGGGGCGGAGGCGGCATGCGGGGGCGGAGGCGGAGTCGGGTGCGGGTGGCGGAGGGGGGCGGAGGCGGCATGCGGGGGCGGAGGCGGAGTCCAGCGGGCGGGGAAGGAGAGAGAAGGGAGAGGGAGAGAGAGGGGAAGAGAGAGAGAGAGAGGGGAAAAGAGGGGGAGAAAGAGAGAGGGGAAACGGGAGAGAGAGAGAGAGAGAGAGAGAGAGAGAGAGAGAGAGAGAGAGAGAGAGAGAGAGAGAGAGAGAGAGAGAGAGAGAGAGAGAGAGAGAGAGAGAGAGAGAGAGAGAGAGAGAGAGAGAGAGAGAGAGAGAGAGAGAGAGAGAGAGAGAGAGAGAGAGAGAGAGAGAGAGAGAGAGAGAGAGAGAGAGAGAGAGAGAGAGAGAGAGAGAGAGAGAGAGAGAGAGAGAGAGAGAGAGAGAGAGAGAGAGAGAGAGAGAGAGAGAGAGAGAGAGAGAGAGAGAGAGAGAGAGAGAGAGAGAGAGAGAGAGAGAGAGAGAGAGAGAGAGAGAGAGAGAGAGAGAGAGAGAGAGAGAGAGAGAGAGAGAAGAGAGAGGGGGGGAAGAAAGAGGGGAAACGAGGGGGAGAGAGAGAGAGAGAAGAGAAAGGGGGAGAGAGAGAGAGGGGAAACGAGGGGGAGAGAGAGAGAGAGAGAGAGAGAGAGAGAGAGAGAGAGAGAGAGAGAGAGAGAGAGAGAGAGAGAGAGAGAGAGAGAGAGAGAGAGAGAGAGAGAGAGAGAGAGAGAGAGAGAGAGAGAGAGAAGAGAGAGGGGGGAAGAAAGAGGGGAGACGAGGGGGAGAGAGAGAGAGAAGAGAAAGGGGGAGAGAGAGAGAGGGGAAATGAGGGGGAGAGAGAGAGAGTGAGAGAGAGAGAGAGAGAGAGAGAGAGAGAGAGAGAGAGAGAAGGGAACACTTCCATCGATTGAATCATCCCGAACATATTTCCTGACCAACCTTCATGGGTCTTCCGAGAGGACAACACCACTTGCGATTCCTACGTTCATAGCAGGAAGGTAGCCATCTTTGACATTTGGTAAAGTCACCCAATATCCATCAGGGATAACATCCTTGATGATACCTTGTACAGTCCCGGAGTCACCTTTCTTACGACATTTTGCAGGATCCAAGTCCACTCAACGTGCCTCTTCCTCCATCTCTGCTTGCCTCTTGGCCTATGAAATTGGTTCCCTTTAATTTCTCGGATTCGCATACGAGAACTAGATGCAGAAGCCCATATCCTGGAATGCAAAAAGCTCCTTTCAGTGAAAAGGTGAGTGGATATCCTTGTGAACGACTAGTAATCCCTCGTGTGAATATCCTGGTGGATCGAACTATAGTAGTAGCGATGGACCTCGTTATTCCGAAACCATAAACTGAACACACTGTCGGTAGCAAAGCTCAAACAAGTCTGAGAGAGAGAAAGAGAAGGATCTACAGACCCCCACATCAAGATTTTGCACCGTCCCGGTGCAATATCTTTATTTGCTTATTCCTTAAAAATGAACTGCAGAAAATGAAAGAACAATGGTATTTACAGGGAGTAAATTTCATCTTTCTTGCATCAATTCAAATAACTTTTCACCCTGGAGATGTTAACCAAGGGCAACCAGTTGCCTTGCAGATCCTCCAGTTGCACTGCACCGTGTGGCAATACTTTGATGACCTTATATGGCCATATCCATTTAGGTGCCAATTTGGTGAATGGCGACGGGATTTGATGCACCAGGACCAAAGATCCCTCCTGTACCTCATTAGTCCTTAAATACCTGTCATGCAGCCGTTTGCGTTCCTCTTGCTTTATCTGTAGTTTCTTCATTGCTGCTTCCCTATATTCTTCCAATGCCACAAGTCTTCTGATTGGAGGTTCAATACCCATGGTTCTGGCTTCAATTTCCTTCCTGATGATAAATTTGAAAGGTGCCAAAGCTTCTTTACCATAGACTAGGCAGAATGGACTTTCGCCAGTGGTTCCCCTTCTAGTAGTTTAGAAAGCCCACATTGCACCAATTAGTGCCTGTGGCCAAGAACTTTGATGCTCAAAGGATAATTTGCGTAAGAGCCCAATCAAAATTTTGTTAGAACTTTCTGCTTGGCCATTCGCTCTGGGATAGTAAGCACATGACTTCCTGTGAAAGATTTTATACCTGTCAAAGATGACTTGGAGCAACTGATTCACAAAGTGAGTGCCCCTGTCACTAGTGACTTCAATTGGGCACCCGAATCTGGAAAAAATACGTTTAAACAAAAATTTAGCCACTGTCAAGGCCGAGCAATCTGTAGTGGCTTTAGCTTCCACCCACTTAGTTGCATAACACGTGGCCATAAGAATATATCTCTTTCTTCCAGGTTGACCCATTGGACTGATCGGACCAATAAAGTCAAGACCCCATCGTTCAAAAGGTAGCCATCCAGTGGAGACGACTAATGGCTGGAAACTCATCTTGGTTGGCTTAGGAGCACATCTCTGACAGATATCGCACTCCTTGGCAAATTTGATTGCATCTTTGTATATCTGAGGCCACCAGATTTTTGTTCTTAGGCAATCCTATTTTTATATATTTAATTTTATATATTTAATTATAAATATTTAATTAAATTAATTAAAACACTAGTTCTGTTTGTATTTATTTATGTATATAATTATCTTAATTTATATATATACTTATTTATATATTCAGATTTTTTTTCCTTACGTAATCCTATTTTTATATACTTAATTTCATATATTTAATTATATATATTTAATTAACTTATTTGAAACACTAATTCTTTTTATATTTATTTATGTATATAGTTATCTTATTTTATATATATATATATCTATTTATATATTCAGATTTTTTTCCTTACGTAATCCTATTTTTATATATTTAATTTTATATGATTAATTATAAATATTTACTTAGATTATTTAAAACACTAGCTCTTTTTATATTTATTTATGTATATAATTATCTTATTTTTTATATATATTTATTTATATATTTAGATTTTTTTTCCTTACCTAATCCTATTTTTATATATTTAATTTTATATATTTAATTATATATATTTAATAAAAACCCTAATCTTTAAATTCTAGATCTGAAATAGTAAACCCTAAAACCCTAATCTTAAATATGTAGACCTAAAATATGTATTTTTCTATATACATGTGTATATACATGTATATATGTTTTACATGTGCATGTGTATGTGTGCATATATCTTATGTAGGTGTTATAACCCTAAAACCCTAATCTTAAAGATTTAAATCTAAAATATGTATATTTTTGTATGCATGTGTATCTACATGTATGTATGTATTATATGCATACGTGTGTTGTGTATATATGTTATCTACGTATTAAAATCCAAAAACCCTAATTAGAAAGACTTAGACTTAAATGTGAAATACTAAACCCTAAAACCCTAATCTTAAATATGTAGACCTAAAATATGTATATTTCTGTATACATGTGTATTTACATGAATGTATGTATTACATGTGCATGTGTATGTATGCATATATGTTATGTAGGTGTTATAACCCTAAAACCCTAATCTTAAAGATTTAAATCTAAAATATGTATATTTTTGTATGCATATGTATCTACATGTATGTATGTATTATATGTATATGTGTGTTTGTGTATATATGTTATCTACATATTAAAATCCCAAAACCCTAATTAGAAAGACTTAAACTTAAATCTGAAATACTAAACCCTAAAACCCTAATCTTAAATATGTAGACCTAAAATATGTATATTTCTGTATACATGTGTATATACATGTATATATGTATTACATGTGCATGTGTATGTGTGCATATATGTTATGTAGGTGTTATAACCCTAAAACCCTAATCTTAAAGATTTAAATCTAAAATATGTATATTTTTGTATGCATGTGTATCTACATGTATGTATGTATTATATGTATATGTGTGTTTGTGTATATATGTTATCTATGTATTAAAATCCTAAAACCCTAATCAGAAAGACTTAGACTTAAATCTAAAATACTAAAGCCCAAAACCCTAATCTTAATTATCTAGACCTAAAATATGTATATTTCTCTATACATGTGTATATACATGTATATATGTATTATATGTGCATGTGTATGTGTGCATATATGTTATGTAGGTGTTATAACCCTAAAACCCTAAATTTAAAGACTTAAATCTAAAACATGTATATCTACATGTATGTATTATATGTATATGTGTGCTTGTGTATATATGTTATCTACGTATTAAAATCCTAAAACCCTAATCAGAAAGACTTAGACTTAAATCTGAAATACTAAACCCTAAAACCCTAATCTTAAATATCTAGACCTAAAATATGTATATTTCTGAATACATGTGTATACACATGTATATATGTATTACATGTGCATGTGTATGTGTGCATATATGTTATGTAGGTGTTATAACCCTAAAACCCTAATCTTAAAGATTTAAATCTAAAATATGTATATTTTTGTATGCATGCATATCTACATGTATGTATGTATTATATGTATATGTGTGTTTGTGTATATATGTTATCTACGTATTAAAATCCCAACCCTAATGAGAAAGACTTAGACTTAAATCTCAAATACTAAACCCTTAAACCCTAATCTTAAATATCTAGACCTAAAATATGTATATTTCTGTATACATGTGTATATACTTGTATATATGTATTATATGTGCATGTGTATGTGTGCATATATGTTATGTAGGTGTTAAAACCCTAAAACCCTAATCTTAAATATTTAACCCTAAAACCCTAATCCTATTTTTATATATTTGATGTACGAAAAAAACTTCAAAATAAAAATAGGATTATATGTGTGTATGCATGCATGTGTGTATATATGTGTGTGTATGTATGCATGTGTACATGTGCATGTGTGTATGTATACATGTGTATACATGTGTGTGTATGTGTATGTGTGTGTATGTAGGCATGCATGTGTGTGCATGTGTGTGTACGTGTGTGTATGTATGCATGCATCTATGTGTATGTGTGTGTATGTGTATGCATGTGTATACATGTGTGTGTATGTATACATGCATGTGTGTATATGTGTGTATGTATGCATGTGTGTATGCATGCATGCCGGTATATGTGTGTGTATGTATGCATGCATGTGTGTATATGTGTGTATATATGCGTGTGTGTATGTATGTGTGTATATGTGTGTGTGTATGTGTATGTATGCATATCTGTATATATGTGTGTGTATGTATGTGTGTATGCATGTGTCTAAATTTATGTGTGTGTATGCATGCATATGTGTATATGTGTGTGTGTATGTAAGCATGCATGTGTGTATAGGTGTGTGTATGTAAGCATGCATGTGTGTACATGTATGTGTGTATGTATGCACGTGTAAATTAATGTGTATCTTCCTTTCTCTTCTCTCTCTCTTTCTTTCTCCCTCTCTCTCTCTCTCTCTCTCTCTCTTTCTCTCTCTCTCTCTCTCTCTCTCTCTCTCTTTCTCTCTCTCTCTCTCTTTCTTTCTTCTTCTCTCTCTATCAATAGTGAATAAAAGAATCACTTACAAGTATGTTCCTCTTTGAATCGTTGTCATCAAAGCATATTGTAGGTCGTCTCTCGTCCAATTCCAAACAATCGACGCCAAAGAACTTCTACAAAATTAACGAAAAGAGAAATTAGAAACCCTAAAGCATAGAGAAACACAAATGCTAATAGTACGCACAGCACTTACCAAGATGTGAGAGCTAACAGAGAGTGTGTGTGTGTAGAGAGAGAGATCTATGTGTGTGTGTGCACAAGACAATGCAGGTTCGCACGCGCAAGCTCGACAGTAGACCGACAGTACTCAAAGACGCTCAAAAATGTTAAGTTTTGCTCTCGGGTTTGCGATAAGTTTAAAACTCGCCGCCGATATAGGCGCCGGTATGGAGGTTGGTATAAGCGTCGGTAGTTCTCAGTAAATTACCGACGCTTATACCGATGCTCATACCGATGCCTATACCGACGCTCATACCGACGCCTATACCGATGACTGCGGGCCACACCGAGGATCCGTTTAAAACGGTCATACCGACAGTCACTTCACCGTCGGTATCTCTAAGTGATATTTTCCGAGGCCAATACCGACGCCGACTGTGACCGTCGGTATATGCAGCATCGGTATGCCCCTCATATGTTGTAGTGAGTTATGCTAAATGGTCTAGGACTGCAGTACAAGAGTGTACATACTTCTATTTCAGTGAGAGGCACTATGCCAGATTTTGACGAGCTAGTAGCTCTTTGCTTGACAAAAGAACTAAAACTTGGTTTGAATGCATCGGGAAGTGGCAATTCAAAGATCATGCATTCTTTCAGCATAGAGGAAGAGGTTCTAGTCGTGGACAATCATCTTCTAGAAATGCAAATACACTGGATATGCCAAGAGCTAGAGGGAGATCATACTCTAGAGGTAGAGGAAGATCACAAGCACCTGCAAATTGTTACCATTGTGGAAAGTATCGCCATTTTGAGAAAGATTGTTATTATAAGACAAAAAGTCAAAGAGGAAGAGGTAGAAGCCATTATGCAGCACATTGAAATTTTTCTGCTGAAAGTTCATATAGAGACTATGGCAGAGATAATATCTTTGCGATGGAGCATGTTTTGAATAGTATGTCAAATCCTGGAAACGATATGAACGCGTAGATAGACTCTGGTTGCACAAATCAGATGACGAGCATTGGAAATTGGTTTGAGTCAAAAGAAGCTTTGAAGACGAAACAGTATGTGGCAACTGGTGATGATACCTTACGCGTGATTAACGATGTTGGGAATATATCGCTAGTACAAAGAAATGGTGTTCGAAACACATTAAGTGATGTCTTACATGTGCCTAGCATTACAAAGAACGTAATTTCAGTTGGTCAGCTAGCAGATCAACACATGAAAGTTATTTTCAACAAGCATGGTTGTTTTATACATGATTTCAAGTATGGAAGAAGAGGAAAAATACTTGGACAGGGAAAGAAGATGGGTAGATTGTTCACGTTTGACATGGGTACATCCCTTTATGAAAACATGTATGCCAAGAATAGTGAATATTCAGATATAGCTGAATTATGGCATAAACGAATTGGTCATATCAATTTGAGAAAATTGAAGTCCATGGAAAAGCAAATGTTAGTGCGTGGATTACCAAGATATGGTCACTTAAACTTTGAAAGATTTTGAGAAGCATGTGCATTTGGAAAACATCAGTGTATGAAGTTTCAACGAAGAGAAATGCACATGAGGTGACCATTAGAGCTAATACATAGTGATGTGGTTGGACCTACTAGAACAAAATCAATTGGTGGCTCACTATATTTTTTGATATTCGTTGAGGATTATAGCCGATATACATGGATTTACTTCCTGAAGCATAAGAGTGAAGTCTTTGAATGCTTTGTGAGATTCAAAAATATGGTGGAAAAGCAATTCGGAATGTATATAAAGTGCCTACGATCAAATTCAGGGGGAGAATATATATCAGGAGAATTTGATTAGTACCTATGTGATCATGCAATCAGAAGGCAACTGTCTTGTAGATACACACCACAACAAAATGGTGTTGCAGAACGTAAAAATCGTGTGATAGAGGAAGTTGCTAGGGCCATGTTGAATGAAAAGAACATGCTAGATATGTTTTGGGTAGAAGCTTGTGATACAGTTTTGCACGTTATAAATAGAGCTCCCACAAGCATGGTTCGTGATCTCACACCTTATGAGAGGCTATGGAGGCATAAGCCTAATGTTAGCTTTTTACGAGTTTTTGGAAGTATTTGTTATGCGCATATGCCTAGTCAACTGAGACACAAGTTTGAGGTCAAATCTGAAAAGTGCATATTTGTTGGGTACTCAAAAAAGAAGAAAGGATATCGATGTTATAATCCTGTTACAAAAGAATGTATAGTGAGTAGAGATGTTATGTTCGATGAAAAAGCATCATGGTATGCACCTAAAGACATGGGTGTGATAGAGAATGATATAGATGATTCTATGCATAATGTTCATGACGAGCCAGGAACAAGCCGTAGGAATTTTGACCATGACGAGAGTCAAGACTATGGTTCATATGAGTTTCCTACACCTGAAACGTCATGGAGTGAAAATGCAAAAGACTATGCAAGAAGAAGGGAGAAAGGGAAAGATACATACATGTCTTATTCCGATATTGAAGATGAGATAGTTACGCTTGGCATGTTAAAAAATATGAAGGACAAATATGTTCCCCCACACGCAAGGAAAGAGACACATGAAGAAACACCTTTGAGATGATCTATGAGAGTAAAACATCCTGTGGATAGATTGAATCTATAGAATAATGCTATGAACCTTCATTATGCATACATAACAAAAAGAATTAAGCATGAGGAACCAAAGAATTTTCATGATGCGTTACAAAGTGAAGATTGGTGTAAAGCAATGGATGATGAGATGAATGCATTGAAGAAGACTCATACATGGGATTTCGTGAAATTGCCACCAAATAAGAAAGCTATTGGATGTAAATGGATATATAAAGTAAAGTGTAAAAGTGATGGTTCATTGGAAAGATTTAAACCATCTCTAGTTGCAAAAGGATATGCACAAGTATATGGATTGGATTATGATGAGACATGTAGTCCAGTGGTGAAAAGAACAATAGTGAGAAGCGTGATTGCATCGGTGCTATGAATAATTGGAAATTGTATCAAATGGATGTTAAGAATGCATTCTTGAATGGAAAATTGCATGAGGAAGTCTATATGCAGCAACCAAAAGGTTATGTACATCCAAACTATCCTGACTATGTATGCAAGTTAAAGAAACCGCTTTATGGATTGAAACAAGCTCCAAAAGCATGGTGTGAACGATTCACTAAGAAGTTGTTGGATTTGAAATTTATGCAATCAGAGGCTAATTATTCACTGTTTGTATGGAACCAAGGAAGTGAAAAAATTCTATTAGTGATCTATGTCGATGATTTTATCATTACTGGCAATGATGAGAAAAGGATTGATGATTTGAAAAGGCAACTAAAATCTGAATTTTTGATGTCAGATTTGGGAGAGCTAAAATACTTTTTGGGAATTGAAGTAATTTCATTGAAAGAGGGAATTTGGATGATTCAATGCAATTATATGTTGGAAATACTTGAGAGATTTGGTGTGAGTGCTTGCAAACCTATTGATACTCCACTTGATGCTAATGTTAAGCTTATGGATGATGGAAAATACTTGCATGATGCAAACATGTATAGAAAGATGGTTGGAAGTTGGATTTATGTAACAAAGACAAGACCGGATTTGAGTTTTGTAGTTGGTTTGGTGAGTCAGTTTGTGCATAAACCATGTAGAGTGCACTTGGATGCAATGCGACGTATATTGCGATATGTGAAAGGAACATGTAATTTTGGTTTGTTTTATGAGAGAAAAGTTCAGCCATGTATATATGCATACACAGATGCCGATTGGGCAGGAAATGTCATGAATCGAAGGTCAACGAGTGGATTTTCATTTTTTCTTGGAAGTGCAATCATTTCTTGGAGTAACAAGAAGCAATGAACTATCACTTTGTCAAGTACTGAGGCTGAGTATAGAGGCATTACACAAGCGGGTTGTGAGGCAACATGGATTAAGTACCTGAGATAATGAATTTTCCTCGTAATTTGTTTTAAGCGAGGAGAAAAATCAAGTTGGTAAAAACTTCAGAATATCTCGAGGTTTGAAATAGTTTTACCTGAATGCATATAAATAATGGAACTACAAATATGCTCAGGACCACAAGACAAACGATACAAACAAGCAAGCTTTAAGCTTTGAGAATTTTATCTTACATTTATTCTTTATCTTGAGCCTGCTGGTATACGTGTCTTATTTCTGTCTATGTGTCTAAGTTCTCTCACAAGTAGATTATCTATCGTGTACGCTAGTCACTTTAGGTGAATCTAGTTAGCTCATGCAGCGATGCTTTTGCAAGAGTCTAGAAGATATTCTGCAAGAGTCTGAGCAAGATCTGAGCTTGCTATTTCATATCCTTACGAAAAATCTCATTCTCTTCTATCACTTGCATCTCTCTCTCACAAAATAAGTGTTATTTCATATAAGTATGATGGAATGAATAAAATCAATATGCTACAAATGGAAAAAAGAAGGAGGGATACCTTCATGTAAATCTACTTCATGATAGAGAAAGTGTAATTTATGTTGATGTGTACACATATTTATAGTGTAAAGCTCCCAAAACCTTTAGCAGTAGTCACACAAAATCTCGTAGTAGCAGGTTGCAATGTATCCCTTTCTTTTGATGAACTCATGTAAGCACTTATGGAAATCGAATCTTTGGAATCTGTGAGTACGATCTACAAACTATGGCATTTATTTTATGTAATTTTTTATGTTTGTTTGATTGTTTCTAGAAAATATGAAAACTAAAATGACTACATCTAGTGATGACTCTATAGGCTGTACGGTAGTCCCACGGAACGACAGAAAAAATATTGTTCTAATTTTTAATATATTTTTCGACTGTTTTCTAGACAATACTCAGCATCATTTTGTTGGTAATCGTTGCTAAACCAAAAGCCTGAAAATAGTAACAAGTATTACTTCAATGCTACATACAAAGCAATTATGCCAATTCCAACAATAACAAACAACGTGATTATTATGTCTTACGCAAACATGACTAAACCCATTTGGTAGTGCAATTTCTAAAGCTTAGGGCATATCTGTATCTATATGTTCTCATAACTAATTTGATCGGAAATGAGTCCGCACCTCAGTTTTGGAGAGGTCCAAGGGGAAAGCTATCTTGGAGCACTAGGCAATCCTAATGCGAGAGCGAGCTTACATCATTGATATGGATCACAAAAAGCATTGAAATCATTAACATCTTTTACATGATTGTTAGTAATAATCTGGACTATATAAATTTTGTACACGTTGATTCCATAGATAAGTGACCATTTCTCGCTTTATCCTTCAAACATGGTATGCTATCGATGCCTAAGGACACATAAAAACCAACAATGAATTGTATCCAAGAAATAATTTTGGCCTAGCACTAAGTAAAAAAGTGTCTCTTTTTGGGATAAGTACTACATATTCGGGTCTTTAAATGCTCTAAAATTTGATCCTTTTTCCCTAGTGCTAACATTTGGATTTCCTTTTGAAACAAGAGGGCATTTAGAAACTAGTCCTCAAGAGCGGCCATTTAGAAACTAGTTCTCAATGTTGGAATTCGACTCTCCACAATCTGATCACAAAGGACGATCCGCAACAACATAAAATTGTGACCGTCAAAAGCATTTCCTAATTGAATTCTCGCATTCCTGAAACCCAACAAAGTAATTTTCCTATGTAATGTTGTCGTTCAAGCAAAGAAACATACTCTGAGCAGCCTACATGGAAGATATACGTGAGAATACATAAATAATACCAAATCATCTTGGAAACGAAAATGAGCTAAGTCAATCTAGTTAGATTTTCTATACATAGAAGATAAGGTGACTCCTAAATGCCCTGATGGAAAGAATCCACAAGAAAAGTAGAATGGGAGATCCTAGTTTGGTTGTTTTGGAACCAATTCATGAACGTTTTGTTATCTTAAGACGCCAAGTCATGTTTTGCTTGAAAGAGAAAACGACTTGTGTAAAATAGGATTATTTCGTTAGAGGTTTTTCAATGCGGACAACAAATGAACAAAACTGCAAGCCACTCAAGATAAGAAGCGATTTTGTCTTTCCTATTATGTAGGTAAGGACTCGAGAGATTAGTAAAGCTGTATTCAAAATTGCAGTTATCGAACAAGAAATATGCAAAATCTGCTAGAAATGGGTACAGTAAAGAGGAAATCTGTCAATATTTGTTATTAGGTAGGTGTTCGCGTATTCAGATCTTGCTCGTGGTACTCTGTAGAGTCTACCGACTCGTTGGACCAAACCCGAATGATGTTCACATCAGAAGCCATGGAAGTAGATCTACAGAAGATGTAATGAAATATGTACATGTGTGGAATAGGCGAGATTTGGGATTTGGTGTTTCAGAGTAAAAATGCCTTGGAATCATTCCTGAGTTCAGCTGAGCAGTGTAGAAGGCGATAGAATTCGGCTCGAAGTCTTCATACCAGCGATGTACTTCGAGCTGCGGTCGACGTTGTGGATAGTGTGGCGATCTAAGCCTTGTCGACAATGTGCATCTTTGGAAATTGGTGTACACTCACCGCAATGAAACCTGGATCGGAACGGTGAGGAGCTGTCACGAAGATGGTGAAGCTCCCATGTGGTGGGCGAGCTTCTCGATTGACGCATCTGCCAAGAGTTCAGCCGTGCAGGACTTGCGCTGATGTATCCAGGAAGAAGTGGAGCTCCATGTACTAAATAGCAAAAGAGAGCTTTAATACACTCAAAATAAATCCTCGGGAAATCTCAGAAAACATCTAAATTAAATCACTATATCCTTTTTACATTCAAGAACAATATGAGATGCATACAATGTTCACAATATGAGATTCACAATATGTTCAATAGTCAAACTAATTTGATCGGAAATGAGTCCGCACCTCAGTTTTGGAGAGGTCCAAGGGGAAAGCTATCTTGGAGCACTAGGCAATCCTAATGGGAGAGCGAGCTTAAATCATTGATGTGGATCACAAAAAGAATTGAATTCATTAACATCTTTTACATGATTGTTAGTAATAATCTAGACTATATCAATTTTGTACACGTTGATTCCATAGATAAGTGACCATTTCTCGCTTTATCCTTAAAACATGGTATGCTATCCATGCCTAAGGACACATAAAAACCAACAATGAATTGTATCCTAGAAATAATCTTGGCTTAGCACTAAGTAAAAAAGGGTCTCTTTTTGGGATAAGTACTACATATTGGGGTCTTTAAATGCTCGAAAATTTGATCCTTTTTCCCTAGTGCTAACATTTGGATTTCCTTTTAAAACGAGAGGGCATTCAGAAACTAGTCCTCAAGAGCGGCCATTTAGAAACTAGTTCTCAATGTTGGAATTCGACTCTCCACAATCTGATCACAAAGGACGATCCGCAACAACATAAAATTGTGACCGTCGAAAGCATTTCCTAATTGAATTCTCGCATTCCTGAAACCCAATAAAGTAATTTTCCTATGTAATGTTGTCGTTCAAGCAAAGAAACATACTTTGAGCAGCCTACATGGAAGATATACCTGAGAATACATAAATAATACCAAATCATCTTGGAAACGAGAATGAGCTAAGTCACTCTAGTTAGATTTTCTATACATAGAAGATAAGGTGACTCCTAAATGCCCTGATGGAAAGAATCCACAAGAAAAGTAGAATGGGAGATCCTAGTTTGGTTGTTTTGGAACCAATTCATGAACGTTTTGTTATCTTAAGACGCCAAGTCATCTTTTGCTTGAAACAGAAATCGACTTGTGTAATATAGGATTATTTCGTTAGAGGTTTTTCAATGCGGGGAACAAATGAACAAAACTGCAAGCCACTCAAGATAAGAAGCGACTTTGTCTTTCCTATTATGTAGGTAAACAACTATGTGACGTAGACGTATATTCTATAGCGCAATATTAGATCCATGAATTCTTCTAAAATCATTGAAAGCCTTATATTGGAGAATTACTAGACATCTCTTGTTTGGAGAATTTCAAAATAAAACTATGTTTAAGGGATTTCTTTAAGCTCAAATACACACACACACATACACACACACATACACTCACATACACACACATACATACACATGCATATACACCCATACACACCTACATACATACACATGCACACATATACATACGCACAGATACACACACATACACACACATGCACATATACACAACTATACACACACATATACACATACATTCACATACAATCAAATACGTAAACACACATACCAAAGCATACGTACATACATATACACATGCATACACTTATACACTCACATACACACATATACATACACACACGTACATGTTTCATTGATCCCAATTGACCGGACATGTCACATAGCATGTCCAAGGAGGTTTGTCAACTCATAGGAGACATCAATACGCATGTTTCAAAAACTCCAACTGGTCAAAAAATTTGGACATATTGAGACGAAGAATTACAACCTTCACGGGACTCGAGAGATTAGCAAAGCTGTATTCAAAACTGCAGTTATCGAACAAAAAATATGCAAAATCTGCTAGAAATGGGTACAGTAAAAAGGAAATCTGTCAATATTTGTTATTAGGTAAAAGGTGTTCGCGTATTCAGATCTTGCTCGTGGTACTCTGTAGAGTCTACCGACTCGTTGGACCAAACCCGAATGATGTTCACATCAGAAGCCATGGAAGTAGATCTACAGAAGATGTAATGAAATATGTACATGTGTGGAATAGGCGAGATTTGGGATTTGGAGTTTCCGAGTAAAAATGCCTTGGAATCATTCCTGAGTTCAGCTGAGCAGTGTAGAAGGCGATAGAATTCGGCTCGAAGTCCATTCTAAAGGATGAGTAGGATTCACAATATGTTCAATAGTCAAGCCCTGAACAGGAGATGATTTATGTCTATGGGAATCAGATTCCATTCTTGATGACAGAACAGAATGGTACATAGGGTCGCCATTGAAACCATGGACATGAGATGGTCGATCATGACAGGATTGAGATTCCAGCGTTCATAATGGGAGTGAAATCGGGGCTGCTGTTCCATCTAGACGGTCGAGATTTTGAACACAGTCAGTTCCATTACCACGTAGAGAAAGGTGGACGTTCATGATTTCCAGAGTCGGTCTTGTCCCTTTTCCGAATTTATAAGCAGTCGTCGGTTGGGCTCTCTGTTGATCATCAGTGCTACACAGGAAGTGGTAAGCCATGGCACAAGCTCTGAGCCATGATACTTTTCTCTTCATACCAGCGATGCACTTCGAGCTGCGGTGGACGTTGTGGATAGTGTGCCGATCTAAGCGTTGTCGACAATGTGCATCTTTGGAAATTGGTGTACAGTCACCGCATTGTAACCTGGATCGGAACGGTGAGGTGCTGTCACGAAGATGGTGAAGCTCCCGTGTGGTGGGCGAGCTTCTCGATTGACGCATCTGCCAAGAGTTCAGCCGTGCAGGACTTGCGCTGATGTATCCAGGAAGAAGTGGAGTTCCATGTACTAAATAGCAAAAGAGAGCTTTAATACACTCAAAATAAATCCTCCGGAAATCTCAGAAAACATCTAAATTAAATCACTATATCCTTTTTACATTCAACACTAATAGGAGATGCATACAATGTTCACAATATGTTCAATAGTGAAGCACTGGACAGGAGATGAATATTGTATATGGGACTCAGATTCCATTCTTGATGACAGAACAGAATAGTACGTATGATCGACATTGAAACCATGGACTTGAGATGGTCAATCATGAAAGGATCGAGATTCCAGCGTTGATAACGCAAGTCCTGATGACAGAAGAGAGTAGTACATATGATCGACGTTGAAACCATGGACTTGAGATGATCAATCAGAGTAGTACGTATGATTGACATTGAAACGCAAGTGAAATCGACGCTGCGTTCCCTTGTAGAAGTTGGAGATTTTGTACACAGTCAGTTCCCTTACCACGCAGAGAAGGATGGACGTTCATGATTTTGTAACTCGGTCTTGTCGTTTCTCCGAATTGATAGGCACTTGCAGGTTGGGCTCTCTGCTCTTCATCATGACTACTACACAGGAACTGGTAAGCCATGGCACAAGCTCTGAGCCATGATTCTTTTCTCTTCATACCAGCGATGCACTTTGGACTGCGGTCGACGTTGTGGATAATGGGCCGATCTAAGCATTGTCGGCAATGCACATCTCTGGAAATGGGTGTATAGTTATGGCAATGTAACCTGGATCGGAACGGTGAGTAGTGACGAAGATGTTGAAGCGCGCGTGTGGGGGGCGAGCTTCTCGGTTGACGCATCTTCCAAGAGTTCAGCCGTGCAGGATTTGCGCTGATGTATCCAGGAAGAAGTAGAGCTCCATGTACTAAATAGCAAAAGTGAGCTTTAATGCCCTCAAAATCAATCGTCAGGAAATTTCAGAAAACATATACATTTAATCCGACTCCTTTGTCAAACATGTATTGTTTTTCTCTAAGAAGCTATATTCTTTGTTCTTCTCACAATAATATAAGATGAAGTCTAAAGGATGTGTTCTATTTATTGTTAAAAACTGAAGTTTTTGCATTACAATGAATAGAGTGTTCTATTTTATGACAATAACCAGTATATCTTTTCCCGAGGCTTTCAATATGGATGGTGAGTCAATGTCACATCCTTGTGCTTGTTCGAATGGTTTCCAGGGACCTTGCCAATGTAGGAGAAGTTAAGCAAATATTTTTTGTGGGTTGAGTGTTGATGTGTACTCTCTTTTTGTACAATTTCATTGACATAACGTTCCATCTCTTGGGGTAGGATTAGGTTAGTACCACCGATGGATATTGTCCTAGATTAGGTGTCTCCTAAATGGCTTGATGGAAAGCATCCACAACAACCGTAGAATGGGAACAGGTGCATGAACATATCTTGTCTTAAGACGCCAGTTCATGTTTTTGTTGAAAGAGAAATCGACTTGTTTTATATAGGACTATTTCTTTGGAGGTTTTTCAATGCGGAGAAGAAGTGAACACAAGTGTAAGCCATTGAGGATACCAAGAAGTTTTATCTTTTCTATTAATCAGTTAAATGACCATGTGAGCTAGACTTCTATTCTATAGTTCAATATTTGATCCACATATTCTGGTAGAATCATTGAAAGCCTTATCCTACGAAACTATTAGAGGTACTTTGTTTGGAGACCTTCAAATTAAAGCTATTTTTAATGGACTTTCAAGCTTACGGCCAAGGAAATATGTCGATTTCTTTTCTATTGAGTAGAAAATTACAGTTTTTTAGGAAGTTTCTCAGTTAAATAAGATAAGTTTTCTTTTTAACTATTATGAAATAGAAGAAGTCATACTATCATACAAAAACCATGCCCTTATGCCCTAGCTAGATATGATGTCGGATTAATGATTTAAGATTGTTGTCATTATGAGATTCATGCTAAGTCACTTGCAAACCGAACATGGTTCTTGTCAATGTATGTCTTATTGTGAGCAATACTAAATCAAGATGTTGTTTTTGTTACGGACATACATGATGATACAACATGCAAAAAGGACATCTTATTGTCACTCTACTTTCATGTGAGGAAGAAGTTGTTTATTTTGTCGATCACAAGACGAGATACTAGAGAAGAAAATGTGTTTAGATAGTGCTTAAAAATTGGTGTGCATGTCAACTATAGGTTTTTATATAATTGGAATACCTCATGCATATAAAAAGCACTTCCGGAGATTAGGGGTCATAGGGGATGCCTCCAATTTAAAAAAACAAAGAAACATGAGTCATGCAAAACCTTGATAACAAAGAATGGGATAAGTGGTGGACCTCAAAAAAGGATAACGATCATGTATGCAATGGTCCCTTCGGAGTATCCATACAGGCATCCCACATCAACCATGCTTGTAGTATTGTTGGCAAACTTTTTAAGATGCAAAAGCATCATGTATGCGATGCTATCTATCAAACAAATAAAATCTGATTTCTTCGCAAATATTTGTGCTGGGACTCATTGGAACACACAAGAAGAGGAGAGAGAAGAGAGAGAGAGATAGAGAGAGAGAGAGAGTGAGAGAGAGAGAGGGAGAGTGAGTGACTGAGAGAGAGAGAAAGAGAAGGAGAGAGAGATAGAGATAGAGAGAGAGAGAGCAAGACGGAGAGAGATAGACACACAAAGAGAGAGACATATAGGGAGAGAGAGATGGAGAGAGAGAGAGAGAAAGACGTACGTATACACACATGCATACATACATAGAAATGCATACACATGCATATGCATACATACATACATACATACAGACATGCATGCACACACATACACACATCGACATAAACACACATATGCATACACAGACATATGCATACACACACATACACATACATGCACATATACGCACATACATGCACATCAACTCACATACACACACATACATACACATGCATACACACACATACACACTTACCATTACACATATAAAAACACACACATACACACACATACACATATACACACACATACACACATACACTCACATACAATCATATACATACACACACACATATGAACATATACACAAACATACACACATACATACACACATGTATACACACATACACTCATATACACACATATACATACACACACATTTACACTCCTAAAGAAAGTGCCTGACTACTACAAACACATGCTTTTATGAAAATTGTGTATGCAACATGGGGAGAGCGAACTTTTTAGATATTTTCTGGACCATTCACTTCCTTGGGGAGACGATAATCTCTCTTTTGAAGGATATTTGTTGTGTTAAGTAGGAAGATGCCAAAAATCAAAGTGTTACCTTGTGATTGAAAGTGAGAGTGAGAGTGTGATTGAGAGTGTGATTGAGAGTGCAAATGTGAATGCGATTGTGATAGCTTGGAGTGGTCGGGAGGTCAAGACCTCCTCAAGAAGCTATATTCCAAAGCTATTGGTTCCAACTTATTCAAATCTATAATATCTGAACTTCTCTTTCTCTCGGACATATCTTGTCTACTCTTTCATGACAGGTTCTCTCTTATCTTGTGCAAGTTCTTTTTTTCTCTCTTTGACTTCTATAGAGTGATTAGAAGCTTGTGATTATGGAAATACTACGACTCATATTAGAGAAAAATCGAGCCTCGGGAATGATAGGAGCTTTGATACAAAAAAATCCATGAGGCAAAGGAGCTTATTTAGAAGCTTCTTGGAGAACTACACAAAGAGTGAGGTGGAAAGTAACCAAAAGTTGGAACAATTTGTTGTGGAGCTGATTGATGAGCTGAATGAAGGTGTGGTAACATCCAAGGTGCCTAGAGGAAGACAAAAAAGCTACATAGCTAGTGTAATTGAAGAGAAACGAAACAAATCCGAACCATAGTTTTGCGGAGGCTTAGCAGGAAACATGGGGAAAAGAGCCCCCCAATTGCAATCCCAAAATAGGTGTAATAGTAGTGTTGTACTTATATATGTGAAGAAACAAATATCTTCATAGAGAAACTTTGCCTATAATTTTCTAACCTTAAGTTAAAGTCATGTAATCATGTAACACAATTTTTTGGAGAAACGCATTTTTATAATAAGAGATCAGTATATTGTGCTCATTATATAGTTATAAACTATATGAACATTTTAATTCCTTATTGATGCATAAAACATGCAAATGGCTCGTGCTTTATTTTGAATACCATCGTACAATAACATATAAGTATGCTACATGTCATCGAACCATTAAATCATGTACCTATCTCACATATGAAAATCATTCAATATGTCATTGAAGAACCATTTTCCACTCTCCCTAGAATTAAACTTCATCCTAAAAAATTAGCTTTTCTCAATGATTTAAGGGATATAGTATCAATGAAAATAGTTCTATAAATATTGTAAACAACGTCGTATACAAAAAACTAGAATATTGACTTGAATAATGTACAATATGTAATCTTTTCCCATCAAATGGGATTCTAAGCATAGATTGTCAAACCATGGTTTCGTTGCCTTGGTTTCTCTCTCTCTCTCTCTTTTCCCTCTCTCTCTCTCTCTCTCTCTCTCTCTCTCTCTCTCTCTCTCTCTCTCTCTCTCTCTCTCTCTCTCTCTCTCTCTCTTTCTCTCCCTCTCTCCCTCTCTTCCTCTCTCTCTTTCCCCGATTTCTCTCTCTCTCTTTTCCCTCTCTCTCTCTCTCTCTCTCTCTCTCTCTCTCTCTCTCTCTCTCTCTCTCTCTCTCTCTCTCTCTCTCTCTTTTCTCTCTCTCTTCCTCTCTCTCTCTCTCTCTCTCTCTCTCTCTCTCTCTCTCTCTCTCTCTCTCTCTCTCTCTCTCTCTCTCTCTCTCTCTCTCTCTCTCTCTCTCTCTCTCTCTCTCTCTCTCTCTCTCTCTCTCTCTCTCTCTCTCTTTTCTCTCTCTCTCTCTCTCCGCCTCTCTCTCTTTCTCTCTCTCTCTCTCTCTCTCTCTCTCTCTCTCTCTCTCTCTCTCTCTCTCTCTCTCTCTCTCTCTCTCTCTCTCTCTCTCTCTCTCTCTCTCTCTCTCTCTCTCTCTCTCTCTCTCTCTCTCTCTCTCTCTCTCTCTCTCTCTCTCTCCTCGCCATCCCCCGCCCCCACTGTCCCCCGCGCTTCCCCGCCATCCCCCGCCCGCTGCCCCCCGCTCACCCCCGCCCGCCCCCGCTGTCCCCTGCCCTGCCCCCCGTTGACCCCGCCTTGCCCCCCGCTGACCCCGCCTTGCACCCCCGCTCACCCCCGGCTGCTTCCCCTCACACCCCCGCAGCCCCCCCCGCTCACCTCCGCCTGCTTCCCCTCACACCCGCGCAGCCCACCCCTCACACCCTCGCAGCCCCCCCCCCCCCCCCCCCCCCCCCCCCGCTCACCTCCGCCTGCTTCCCCTCACACCCTCGCAGCCCCCTCCCCCCTCGCACCCCCATAGCCCACCCCTCACACTCCCGCAGCCCACCCCTCACACCACCCCTCACACCCCCGCAAACCCCCCCCCCCCTCAGCCCCTCACACCACCCCTTACACCCCCGCAGCCCGCCCCTCACACCCCCGCAGCCCACCCCTCACACCCCCGCAAACCCCCCCCCCTCAGCCCCTCACACCACCCCTCACACCCCCGCAAACCCCCCCCCCCCCCGTCAGCCCCCGCAAGCCCCCCCTCAAACCCCTCGTACCTCCCCCCCCCCCCCCCCCGCCTCAGCCCCCGCAAGCCCCCGTAGACCCCTCGTACCTCACACCACCCCTCACACCACCCCTCGCACCCCCGCATCCCACCCCTCACACCCCCGCAGCCCACCCCTCACACCACCCCTCACACACCCGCAAACCCCCCCCCCCCTCAGCCCCCGCAAGCCCCCCCTCAAACCCCTTGTACCTCCCCCCCCCCCCCCCCCCCCCCCAGCCCCTGCAAGCCCCTCGCAGACCCCTCGTACCTCACACCACCCCTCACACCACCCCTCGCACCCCCGCATCCCACCCCTCACACCCCCGCAGCCCACCCCTCACACCACCCCTCACACCCCCGCAAACCCCCCCCCCCCCCCCCCCCCAGCCCCTCACACCACCCCTAACACCCCCGTAGTCCACCCCTCACACCCCCGCAGCCCACCCCTCACACCACCCCTCACACCCCCGCAAAACCCCCCCCCCTCCCCCCCCGTCAGCCCCTCACACCACCCCTCACACCCCCGCAAACCCCCCCCCTTAGCCCCCGCAATCCCCCCCTCAGACCCCTCGTACCTCCCCCCCGCCTTCAGCCTCCGCAAGCCCCCTTGACTCAGGATGTCTACTGAAGTGGACAAAGGGATTTGCAATATCTGATGGGATTGGGAAGGAAGTGGTTCAGTCTTTGCAAGAGGTGATGAAGAAGCAAGGTGTCAACATGAGAGTTGCAGCTTGGATTAATGATACTGTGGGAACCTTGGCTGGTGCTCGTTATTGGAATGAAGATGGGATTATGGCAGTGATTCTAGGAACTGGGACAAACACTTGCTACATTGAACGTGCAGAAGCCATAACAAAATATCAAAGAGACCGTAGTATCCATGGATGGTGGGCTTTATGAACACTACCCTAACTTTAGAAGTTGACTTGAAAGGCCGAAGGCGTGAATTTCCACCATGCAGCAGGAGACTATAGTAAATGAAGAAGTACATGGGCTTTACTAGTATTGATGCTACCCCACCTGTCATCCCAATTTCTCGGACTGCATAAATAAAGGGCCTCAAATTGCAAGTAAGAAGAGGAAAGGTAATTGTTAAAAATGGGTTGCCGCCAATCATTCATGAGGAAGACCTATTTTTGTGGAACCAATTCAAATCAAGCGGAATATTTGACCTACCCCTTCAATTTTGGGCAATCCATCGACGCGTGATCAGTGGACGTGAGGATTCGGCGAGGCTCTCTTGGCCTATTGGAGCCTATAAAAACAATGGATTTGTGCTCATTGGGGATACAATTTTTTGAGATACATTAGTTCAGATACACATTTGTATACGTGCATACAGAGGTCCTCTCTTGTACTTTGTGGCTTCAAGCCTACTGTAGGAAGTCACTCTGTGGTGTGGATACAGAGCGTGGGCTTCCCAGTGGAGGGCTATTAGCACGATAGTGTAAAGAGAGTGGCTTGGTTGTCTTTCTCTCTGAGTCAGTGTTATTGTTAAGCTTTATTATCTAGAGAAATTCTCCACCATTTGTCTTGTTCTATGTTAGTTTGCATATAATTGGCCCATTAAGCTGATGGGAAGATTCCATTGTATTGATGCTATTTAATTTTAGGGTGGCATGTTAACCCTGAGCATAAACTTTTGAGCATCGCTTTGACCAATCTAATGATCATCTGATTCGAATCAAGAAGTGGATGGTCTTTTGGTTATTTGTTGTTGATGTTTTTCTGGTGTATGTACAACTCTGCGCAATTATTTACCTCTGCCTGCTCACAGAAATGTTAAAGGGTATACTTCCCTAAAGAGAACCTCCCTTGAGTAGGCGAAGTACTGGGATTGCTTATTCTCTGCTCTTAATAAAAGGAGATACCCTAGTACCTCCTCTACAGCATCTCTAATATTATAGCTAGCGTGATTGAAGAAAAGCGGAAAGCATCATAACCATAGTTTTTTGGAGGTTTAGTGGGAAACTTGGGCAAGAGACGAACCAAATTCCAATCCCATGATAGGAATACCATTAGTTCTCTACCAAAATAGGACACTATTCCATTAAGACCTCATTAAAACCCCATAAATATCTATTGCTACATATTCTATAAAAACTATAGTGTAAAAAATATATATAGTTTTATATTTATAATCTAGAATATAGAAATGACTGAATTTGGTAAGAAACTATCTCTATCTATAGACTTACTTATGAGAAGAAACAAACATCTTGATAGAAAACATTTCCTCATATTTTTCTTATCTTAGTTTAAATTTATATAATCATCTAACAAAATTCTTAGGAATCAAGGAAATCGTTTTTATAATAACAAATTTATTAGAATATAGTGTGCTCATTATATAATTAGATAGTATATGATATTTTTTAGTTCATATTTATGCATAAAACATTAAAATGGCTAATGTTGTATTTAAATACCATCGTGCAATATCATATAAATATGCTAAATGTCATTGAACCAATAAAACATGTACCTATATCACATACGAGAACCATCTCAATATTTCATTGAATAGCCATACTCCAATCTCCCTAGAATTCAATTTCATCCTAAAAAATTAGATATTCTTAATGATATATGATATATACTATCAATAAAAATGATTGTATAAAAATTTAAACTACTTTTTAAATACAAAGCTAGCATATTGACTTTAATAATGTAGCATGTACAATATTGGCTCGTCAAATGATGTTTTTAGCATAGAATTGATCCATATATTCTTGTTCAATCATTGAAAGCCTTATACTGCATAACTAATAGAGGTACTTTATTTGGAGACCTTCAAATTAAAGCTATTTGTAATGGGCTTTCAAGCTTACAGCCTAGGAAATATGTCTATTTCTTTTCTATTGAGTAGAAAATTACATATTTTTAGGAAGTTTCTCAATTAAATAAGATAAGTTATCTTTTTAACTATAATGAAATAGAAGAACTCATACTATCAAACAAGAACCATGCCGGCATGCCCTAGCTATATAAGATGTCCGATTAATGATTTAAGACGGTTGTCATTATGAGATTCATGGTAAGTCCCTTGCAAACCGAACATCGTTCTTGTCAGTGTATGTCTTATTGGGAGAAATAGTAAATCAAGATGTTCTTATTGTTATGGACATACAAGATGATACAACATGCAAAAAGGACATCTTATTGTCACTCTACTTTCATGTGACGAGGAACTTGTTGATTTCTTGATCACAAGAGGAGATACTAGAGAAGAAAAGGTGTTTAGAGAGTGCTTAAAAATTGGTGTGCATGTCAACTATAGGTTTTGATATAATTGGAATACCTCATGCATATAAGAAGCACGTCCGGGGATTAGGGGGCATAGGGGATGCCTCCAATTGAAAAAAAACAAGAAACATCACTCATGAAAAAACTTGAAAACAAAGAATTAGATAAGTGGTGGACCTTAAAAAAGGATAACCATCATGTATGCAATGGTCCCTTAGGAGTATCCATACAAGCATCCCACATCAACCATGCTTGTAGCAATGTTGGAAAACTTTCTAAGATTGCAAAAGCATCATGTATGTGATGCTATCTATAAGAAAAATAAAATTCTGATTTCTTCCCAAATATTTGTGCCATGACTCATTCGACCATGCAAGAAGAGAAAAGAAAGAGAGAGAGAGAGAGAGAGAGAGAGAGGGAGTGAGTGAGTGAGAGAGAGTGAGGGAGAGAGAGAGAGAGAGCAAGATGGACAAAGAAGATGACGGAGAGAGATAAACGCACAAAGAGAGAGAGAGAGGCAGACAGAGAGAGAGATGGAGAGAGAGAGAGCGAGAGAAGGAGGTATGTATACACACATGCATACACACACATACATGCATACCCATGCATATGCATACATACTACATATATACATACACACGTGTATGCACACACATACATACATAGACTTAAAACACATATATGCATACACACACATACAAAGACATACACATATACACACACATACACACGCACCAACACTCACATACATACACATACATAGCCATGCATACACACACATACATACTTACCCATACACACATAAAAACACACACATACACTCACAGAGAATCATATACATACACACACACACACATATGCACACATACAAAAACATACACACATACATACACACGCATTTACATACATATGCACACATACAAAAACATACACACATACACTCATATACACACACATACATACACACGCATTTACATACATGCACATATACACACACACACACACAAGCCTACATGTACATACAAATACACATAGAACTACACTCATATACATACATTCATGTACACACACCTAGAAACATACATAACACACACATACATACATATACATTGACATACACATACACACACATACATATACATGCACATACAAATACACATACATACAGACATATACACACACATTCATGCAAATACATGGTATATGTTGATGGCATGTTGCTCACTGGTCCTCATGACATGCATATTGCTGATTTTAAGGCTGAACTACAAACACATGCTTTTGTGAAAATTCTGCATGCAACATGGGGAGAGCCAAATTTCTATATATTTTGTGGATCATGCACTTCCTTGGGGAGACAGTAAGCTCTCTTTTGAAGGATATTTGTTGTGTTAAATAGGAAGACATCAAAAATCAAAGAGCTACCTTGTGATTGAGAGTCAGATTGAGAGTGTGATTGAGAGTGCAAGTGTGAATACCATTGTGATAGCTGGGTCCGAACTTCTCTTTCTCACAGTCATATCTTGTCTACTATTTCATGTTAGGTTTTCTCTTATCTTGTGCAGGTTCTATGTTTCTCTCTTTGACTTATATTGAGTGATTAGAAGCTTGCGAATCACAATAGCTTGTGATTATGGAAATACTATGACTGATATTAGAGCAAAATGGAGCCGCGAGAATGATAGGAGGTTTGATACAAAGAATCCATGAGCAAAAGGAGCTTATTTAGAAGGTTCTTGGAGAACTACACAAAGAGTGAGGTGGAAGATAACCGAAAGGTGCAGTAAATTTGTTGGTAGAGCTAATTGATGAGGTGGATGAAGGTGCACTAACATCTAGTGTGCTTAGAGGAAGACAAAAACGCTACATAGCTAGTGTAATTAAAGAAAAACAACAAAAAAAAAAACATCTAAACCATAGCTTTGCGGAGGCTTAGTGGGAAACATGGGGAAGAGGAGCCCCCCCCCCAATTGCAATCCCATAATAGGTGTAACAGTAGTATTGTAGTTATATATGTGAAGAAACAAATATCTTCATAGAAAAACTTTGCCTAAAATTTTCTAACCTTAAGTTAAAGTCATATAATCATCTAACACAATTCTTGGGAAAAACGCATTTTTTTAATAAGAGATCAATATAGTGTTCTCATTATATAGTTATAAACTATATGAACCTTTTAATTCCATATTGATGCATAAAACATGAAAATGGCTCGTGCTTTATTGTAAATACCATCCTACAATAACATATAAATATGCTACATGTCATCGAACCATTAAATCATGTACCTATGTCACATATGACAATCAACTCAATATTTCATTGAATAACCATTTTCCACTCTCCCTAGAATTAAACTTCATCGTAAACAATTAGCTTTTGTCGATGATATAAGGGATATAGCATCAATGAAAATAGTTTTATAAATATTGTAAACAACTTTATATATAAAAAACTAGAATATTCACTTTAATATTGTAGCATATGTTATGTTTTCCCATCAAATGGTATTCTTAGCATAGAAAACTAGTAGCATTTTTTTACTGAAGGAACAACAGATAAATTCGACTAAAGAGATTTTCAAAAACTTATAATATCATCTAAAATCTCAAGTGACTTTTTGATGAAAAATGAGCCATATTCATACATGAGTCATTTTAAGCTATTTTCACCCCTGCTTACATGTTCATTACATAGATAAATCACCACTTTTAATTCTAGTTGCAATTGTACCAAGATTGTACTCCACTCATGCATAAGGAAATTTCAAAGGCAAACACCAATTCTAGAATAGAACTAAAGTCTCCCTAAATCACATAAAAATGATTTCGTTTCGGGGGTCATTGCTACCATTCTAGAGTCTTCAAGTTTTATAGAAGTAACTGAGGTATATTATGAGAGGCTTCGTAATCAAATTGCTGCAATAGTAGAACCCACCTAAATAAGTGTCCTAACAAGTTCCTTTATTCAAAGAAGTAAAGAAAGTTTGAATGGTATACATGGAAGATATAGTGGAGAATGAAGGAAAGTGCAAATTCATTCTTATCGAGTCACCAAATAATGTAGAAAATTCTTGAAAAAATATAGCATGAATATTAATTTTTATTCACGCTAGAAGTGAAGTCAAATCTACTAACTCAAATAATTCGTAATCGGTATATCAAAATCATCGATAAAACTTGTTGAGTGGGAGATCCTAGTTTGATTCCCCTAGAATGGGGAAAAGAACGTATCTTGTATTTAATATTTCAAATGTTCATTTATGTTTTTGTAGAAAGACAAATTGAACTACTTCATGTATGAGAACTTATTTGGTGCTTACTCAATGCGGATTAATAAGTGAACATAAGTTTAATCCGTTGTTGATACCATGTGAACTGATCTTTCCTATTATGTACTTTAAAAACTATGTGAAGAAATTAATCACTAGATTAATAAGAACTATCTATCCCTGTGCTTCCATGTTCTCATGAGTGGTTATGCATGAAATGAGAGTAGACATCGACTCTGAAGTCTAATGTTAAAGCGATGAATTCTTACGAAATATTTAAATACATAGTGCCTCACTAATGTATTTAAATATACATAGTGCAATCAAAACATTCATTTGGAAAGTTTTAATAAATCTTCTCTATATTCATAGATTTATCTTGACCAATGTCTTCTCTAATTCTCGTGGGTAGATCTTTGTTCAGATCATACACAAGTTTACAGGTTCCATCTCACATTGAAAAAGTATTACAAAGGTTCGTAGACAAAATCTGCAATGTCTTCTCTAGTGGTGGATGGTTGAGGAATGGGCATCATTATCTCCTCATAAGTACATACAAGAAGAAAAGGAAGGTTAAGGAGCTCAATCTCGAGCAAGCAATGTAACAATTTTGACTTATCTAGGAGGAAATTTGGAAAGCACATGGAAACCTAGTGTTCTGTGCGATACTTTCCACATGTTACCTTGCAAGACTTTCTTTCTCTCTCTGTCTCGCGCTCGTTATCAGTTTGAGTGTTGTCGCTCTGGATTGGGCACGCCATAGCTGTGCTTAACCTTCAGGTGGTATGAGATTCAAAGAGCTGCGCCATTTACTCTATACCATGGATTTGACAGAACGCTTGTAGATCTATGCTGCGAACGATAGAAAGTGTGACATCAAAGCGAAGATGTATCACACCATGGGCAGCTCCCTTTAGATCAGGACCAGAGAATGTGTACGATTTTAAGTTGTAAAGATTGTTAAGCTCACTGCTAAACTGCACAGAAGCGCTGCAGTTACCATTCCTTTTCACAAGAAATTTTTTCTTCTACTTCACCAGCTGCCACAATAAGTTTTTTTTTTTTTTTTTTACACTTTTTTTTTTAATTTTAAAATGGAGATTCAGTCGAAGCCTACTCTCCCGGACTTTAACTTTGAAATTGAAACTTTACAAGTGAATGGGCATAGCACTCGCGGGACCCCCCGTATCCCACAAAGCAGGGGTTAAACAAGGTTACAACTGAAAGAGACATGATTATAACTAGGTTTAAGTGGCCTAAGCCATAACATGTCTAGCCCGAGACTTGAACCCTGGACCTCCGCCTCAAGAGGCCAAAGCTCATCCAGTTGCCACAATAAGTTCGTTGAGACGCCAACCTTCGATAGTAAATGGAAAGTCAGCTGTAGTGAAATGCCAACTGTAGACCTCCGTCCTTCGACAGTAAATGAAAAATCGGAACAATAATATATTTGTAAGAGGCAACAGAAATTCAAGAGGGCATTCCTTCACACATTAATATTTACTGAAAATAGTTCCTAACCGACTCTGAGTGGTTATTGAGAACTTGACATAGAAGTGTGAGGGCTTTATCTCAGGTACATATTTGAATTCTGTTTTTCATTTCGAGTGCATGTGGCAGGCGACGATATGTATTCTCTTGGAGGTCCATGAATGGACACTACTCACATGTTGTGAGACGAATGTATGATATTGCGGGTCCTTAATTGGACAACTCACGCACCTTGTGAGGTTTCATATTACCCTGCTGAAAACCTTGACTTTAAACAAAAAGTGAGGGACGTGGTAAGGTTTTTAACTGGGGTAGTCTCATGCTTGGAGATACTCTGGTGATATAGGTGGAAGACCAAAGAGAAGATAGTCCAAAGACCTCATGTATTGATCACGGGATGAATGTATATTTTTGAGGCCTCTCGTCAGAGTATATTTGCTTACGTTATGGACTCTTATTGATGCTTCTACCCAGAGTTTGGGCTTTTGGAGTGGAGTGACTATAGCTGATTTGGTTCATACATAGTTAGGACAAAGGAGACTCTGTCGAAATTTTTTCAGAGGTAGAAATTGAGCATATAAGTGCATAGAGATGCAGGAAGTGCTCAAAACAAGAGGAAATCATTGAGATTACTTGTGAAGATTCAATTTTTGGTGCATACATTTAGAAAAATAATCGAAATGCTACAAATTTTTTTTAGGTCTTGCCATAAAAATACCATAGCAAAGAAAAGTGCTTAAATTGCAAGGATGGGTAATAATATTATGCAAATAGTTGGTGACAAGCTGAATAAAGATAATTACCACATATGGTCGTATAGGATGGAAAATTTCTTGATAGAAAAAGGTCTACAGGGACTAGTGAATGGAGAGGACGAGTGTCCTGAGTTGCCAGAGAATCGAAAAGCAGAAGAGCAAAAAGAATATAAAAGGTGGATAGAAAAATCTAGAGAAGGAAGCTTGGGATTTAATCCATAAGATATATGATGCCTCGACAGAAGCTAGAAAAATTCTCTTAAAGCAAAAGTTGCATAGCGTATGGCATGGAAATAGGTCCACAACGGATTATGTGGCCAGAATTAGGAAGATCATTGATGATTTAGCTTCCATAAATTGCACAGTTGATGATGATGATATGGTTTCAGTCACTACAACAGATCCATGGTATACGGAGGTTTTTACCGAGGAAAATGAACGCGGCTTTATTTGCCGCGACGCTAGTGTAAAGGTCCGTTTGCGCGTCGGTACCAAAGAGTCGGTATAGGCATCGGTATATGCGTCGGTATAGGTGTCGGTATATGCGTCGGTAATCGGCTTCTGCTGCATCGCCTCCTGGGTGTACGGACGGTTATTCCGATGACACTACTGGGAGTACCGTCGCGTATACCGACGACCATACCTCCAAAATGTTTTTTGGGCAGAGTGTTTTGTCTTTTGCTACAACAACATTACCATGATGTTGCTGAACAAAAGACAATACACTCTGCCGAAAAAAAACCGAGTACATGTGATGTGTACTCTAATGACAACCGAAATATGATTTCATGAAACAGAGTATTATTGTACGCAAAAAGGATAATGAGAATGAACAATGAACCATGTACAAAAGAAGTTATATATTTCAATAATGAAGCATGTACAAGAGTGTGGCAAACCACTGTCATATATGACGCTTTTACAAAATGTGGCAAAGCAATGTATTGCCATATGGAAATCAAATACAAAATATTGGTCTTCCACTGCCATACACATGCAAAGAAGGTTCCATATCAACAGTCCTGCAACAAAGAACATTAATGGAATGAGATAGATTCACATGAAACTTACAAACAAGTAAAAACCAAGTTTATAAATTAATTACGTCATCGCAAACGCTGCCATGAAACTACCGCACCGCGTCCCTCCAAGTCCTGCAATAGTGCAGTCAACCCATGACTATATCCATAAGACTCCTCCGTTCGTGTTGGAGGACGACCCATTGACGCATCGTGTCATATCTGCCGTTGCCCAAATCTGACAGTCCAATCGTTTCTAGACGTGTGGTTGTGGCATTTCGTTGCTGGCGATATCGATCAGGAGTCTGCTGTTGCTCATCATGAATCATGTCCCACTCCTCAGCATCTAACCACACAGGCTTGGGTAAGCCTTCTCTGAATGCATCACGAGCCTCGGATCCTCGATGCGACATGACCTCACGTGCGGTGTGCAGAATCCACTCTGAACTGACAATTGACTGTCCATCGGCTGGTCCGAACTCATGGTAAATCGTCTTTGTGATATAATTCTTCCAATCTTTATCCTGTTCACTCCATTTCAGCATGATGGAGTATCCAAACTGGATGGAGCAAAGCTGTCGTATGCATGCACGCATTGCTTTGCCAGCCACATCCATCACAGGAGCTCCATCTCGAATACTATACACCTTGGAGTCATCATGGTCATGAGCACCCCAAGGTGTATGTGGTGTACTGCGTGGTGTACTGTGTGGTGTACTGCGTGGGGTACCTATATCTGAGGTACTCGTCCTAGGAGTAGAAGTGGGTGACACAACGTCTGTCGCACTGCCTCCACAACAACCACCTTCTCGGCCTCCAGACCTACCTGTAGATCTACTCCTAGAACCTCCTGCTCTAGAGCGTGACCTCGATCTACGAGACGGTCCAGACCCTGTATCGCGCTGAGGTGTGGAACGCACATGTCTACTAGTAGACCTAGTAGGAGATGGCGACATAGATGGTCATGGTGGAGTCACAAAGCTAGGAGACATACCTCCTATGGGAGTAGCACCACCCTGAGGAGTGACACCGACAGGAGTGACACCGACAGGAGTGACACCGGCGGGAGTGACACCGGCAGGAGTGAGGCCAGCGGGAGTGAGGCCGACAGGAGTAAGGGCGCCAGGAGTGAGGCCGGGAGGAGTGCTACCACGAGTGATGCAATACTGTGATGCAACGGCCATATACGCAGGAGGAATCTGAGAGATGAACTCCAAAAACTGCTCCTCTATCATGGAATGTGGAGTGACTGGAGGACTGTCTCCCATCGTGCTCTGTAATAAAAAGAACTCAAATAATTAGCATGCGATAAGAAAAATAATATAGGAAATAAACAAAAAACAAACCAAAAATTAGTAGGTACAAGTGTTTTATTCAAAAGTCCTCTATTCTAGCATGCTCTTGAAGATCCGATGCACCGAGAATATCTATCTCTATATTGATGGCTTCTAAATCGCTTGCTATGCTGGTTTCCTCCTCATCATTGTCTATTGCTTTGTTTTCTTGAACAATGACCTCTTCTTCAATGACCTCTTCTTCTCGAACAATGATCTCTTCCTCCTCAACTATCGAATGAATCTCTGAGTCCACTAGAGATGGACTTTCTTCTACATCTTTGTTTTCAAAAATTTGTCCACTACGTGGAGCGACTTGTAAAACAAATAGCCACTCTGGGTCTTTTGAATCTAGTATAAAAACAACTTGCTCATAGTCTTCGGGAAGTACAAATGTATCCCTTTCATCTGTCCATAATCTTGTGGAGTCGACTTGAAGCAAACCGCTCTTATCTCGTCTCATTGTTGCATTTCTTCCATAGGTGACTACTTTGAACCATTTCACGTTAGAAACAAAGTAATCAAACTTTCTAGAAGATAGTTTCAAGATGTCTTGAATCACACCACAATAATCTAACTCACCTTCTCGAGCATTATCATCTCTTGCACTCGCTCTACTTTTTTGCAAAAAATTCACCATCACTCCACTATCAAAAGTAGACCGGTTTTGATCGATTCGTGCGATTCAAAAGTGTCGTCCATGAGACCATAGTGCACCGTATTTAATATACTCCCAATCACATCCTTTTGCGAGTTCTTCTTCTTCTTCAGAGATATCTTCACCCGCTGCCTTTGCTTCTGAAACCGCTGCATCTAGCCATCTGCTCGTTGGAAAAGGTGGGAGAGGTCGACAATTTTCTGGAAGACATGAAGATCGAGTGGAACGATTTCTTTGAAACTGAGCTCTTTCCTTTGCATTTAGTTTCCTTGGCAAGTTCATCCCTTTCTAACCACTTTTTCATACGCTCAGAGTTAACTATGCAAAACTTCATTGCCTTCTCTCTGAAAGCTGCATCCATTTTTCTTTGCAATCCTTTACCTTGTGGTTCATCGCCTATGAGACGAACATCTTCATCATCGCTCCACAAGCGAGGCACTTCGGGATCCGATATACGTAGAAACTCAGTTATGAATACAAGAGCTTCTTGTACAAGCCATCCCTCTGCCATGCTACCCTTTGGACGTGCTCTCTGTGAAACAAACCCTTTTAATGTCTTCATAAAGCGCTCTAAGAAGAACATCCATCCACTCTGGATAGTCCCTCCTATTGCAACTTCATCTACTACATGAACCAATAAATGAAGTTGAATAGTGAGAATACTTGTGGGAAAGTATTTCTCTACCATACAAATAACCTTGATAGAATTGAGTTCGCACTCTCTATGCTATCTCTATTTATCTCTTTAGAAGATATCCACCGTACTAAAGAACTAATTTTATAAATGGTTTTTTGTATATCCTCTGAAAGACAATCTTTTAGGGCTACAGGAAGCACAAACTATTAAAACTTGTGCGAATCATGAGACTTGAGTCCTGCAAGATTGTCATTTCATGTGAAAGCAGTCTTTAGATATCTCATGCATCAAGTAGGTGTACGAAACTCTGAGATGTTTTTCTTCACTTATTGCTCTTCCATCCTGTGAAGCACCCAAGGAGCTCTTGGTAATGATACTGTTCCGTTGGGCTTAGTAATTGCCCACAACTCTCGCATACGACCTCGCTCTTCTAAGTCGTCCCTTTGTGCTTTGCTTTCTTTCTTTCCGATCAAAGTTTTCCAAAACATCTCTCCCACATTCTTGAAAATATGCATCGGCTCTACCAAATGATTGATCACCAATTCACTCCAATAAGGGAGTTCATGAAAAATGGACAACGGTTTCATGCCAGCAACTGGATTTTCTTGAATCCCATAGTTGTTTCCAATCGCTAGCTTTCATTTGGTATTGCGCTTGTCGACCAATTTGTGCTTCACGTAAAACATGCCCATCAGGCAAATATCTATGATGTCCTTCATAGACAGTTTTACGTAGTGCTTTGGAATAGCGTGCTTCGAGTCGTGGTCCGCTAAAGGACAAGCATGGTAACCCAAAATCGATAAACCTGCGCATTCACCATAACCAGGCCAATCATGCATTGTCCACATAAGTATGCCTTGCACTCGCACGTCTCGTCTTCTAATAGGTTGAGACATGTCACGCACAGTGATCCCATCCCATAAAATGCGCAGTTCTTCCACAAGTGGTGCAAGATATACATCCATGTTTTTTACCTTATACTTACCTGGTACAATAAGAGCTACTAATAAATGACCTTTCTTTATGGCCAACCATGGTGGGATATTATAATTGACCAAACATACAGGCCATGTGCTCCATCAAGAACTGTGTAATCCAAATGGATTCACTCCATCCATAGCTAGGCCTAGACGTATGGACCGAGGCTCACTAGCAAACTCTAGCCACTTACTATCTATGTGCTTCCAAGCATCAGAGTCAGCTGGCACTCGCATTACATTATTTGTAGACCTGCTCTTTGTATGCCATGACATTAACTCAGCTATAGATTTGCATCTAAACATGTTCTTAATTCGTGGAATGATAGGAAAGTGGCGAAGAACCTTTGTGGGGATTGCTTCGCCTATAACATCTTCTCTAAATCCATTTGCTCCACACTTTGGACATACGTGGAGATGCTCATACTCATTCCGAAAGATAATGCAATCATTCGGACAAGCATGAAATTTAGTATAATCCATTCCAATGGACTGTAAAAGTTTTTTTGCATCTCCACGTGTTGGAGGCATGTCATTTCCCTCTGGCAAAATTTGATCTTAAAGAAGCCTGCAATAAGCAAATTAAATGATATTAGTAAATGAAGTTATTGTGATACAACAATGAAAGCCAATTTGTTCTCCACTTACCTGAACAATTCAGTGACACTACTATCTGACCATCCATAAATGGATTGCAGATTGAGCATCGCGAGTGAAGCACGTAGTACAGATATCTTTGCTCCATTGTAAAGTGGTAAACGAGCTAATCTTCGCATGTTTTTATATTCTTCATCAACTTCTGATCGTGGAATTTCTGTTGTGTCCATGAAACTCTCGACACCTTCTTCACCGTCATGATCTTCGTCCATCTCATAAAATGCTTCAAGCATCTCTTCCATATGTTCATTCTGTGTAATATTAGTAGTGCTTGCTTCTATGTCTAAGTCCTTTTTTGCTCTCTTTTGTCCACGAGAGGTTACCGGTGCAATGTTGTTTGGGTCCATCTGCTCACTTGGGGGACCATGCAAATGATAGCGTAGGTTTTGCAGTCGACTCCTATCAAAGGATGCATAATCTCTAACATGTGCAGTAGAAATCTGTTGTTTCCGATAAATTTGATACTTGCACTGTGTGCAAGGACATGCCATTCTCTCTTCAGGATCCAAAGAAGCCATCTGCTACAATATGGACATTTTAGAATATTTATTTGTTTTTTTATTAAACCTAAAAATCTAACTCTTAAAGACCTAAATACTTAAATACCTAAAAAAACTTAAAACCCTAGTTTTAAAACCCTAATCTATATAGCTATCCTATTTTATCTATATATTCGGATTTTTTCTTGATTGATCCTATTTTATATATATATTTATTTATTTATTCATATTTTTTTCTCTTAATTAAGTTATATGTATGCCTAAATCCTAAAACCCTAATTTTAAAGATCTAGATCTAAATTATGTATATTTGTATACACATGTGTATATACATGTATATATGTATTATATGTGTATGTGTATGTGTGTATATATGTTATGTACGTGTTAAAACCCTAAAACCCTAATCCAAATGACCTAGAACTAAAACATGTATATATATGTATGCATGTGTATATATATGTGTATATGTATATATATGTGAATATAGATAGGTATATAAGTATGTCTGTTTGTGTATTGTATATATATTCACTCTATTTAAAATGGTTAAATTTAAATCTATTTTTATATATTTATTCATATATATTTCATTTATTTATTTAAAATACTAGTTCTTATCATATGTTATTATCTATATAATTATCCTACCTTATATATATATTTCTTTATATATTTGGATTTTTTCTTTACTTAATTATATTTAATTATATATATTTAATTAAATAATTTAAAACACTAGTTTTTTTTATATTTATTTATGTATATAATTATCTTATTTTATATATATATTTATTTATATCTTCAGATTTTTGTTCTTAGGTAATCCTATTTTTATATATTTAATTTTATATATTTAATTATAAATATTTAATTAAATTAATTAAAACACTAGTTCTTTCTATATTTATTTATGTATATAATTATCTTAATTTATATATATATATTTATTTATATATTCAGATTTTTTTTCCTTACGTAATCCTATTTTTATATACTTAATTTCATATATTTAATTAACTTATTTGAAACACTAGTTCCTTTTATATTTATTTATGTATATAATTATCTTATTTTATATATATATATCTATTTATATATTCAGATTTTTTTCCTTACGTAATCCTATTTTTATATATTTAATTTTATATGATTAATTATAAATATTTACTTAAATTATTTAAAACACTAGTTCTTTTTATATTTATTTATGTATATAATTATCTTATTTTATATATATATTTATTTATATATTTAGATTTTTTTTCCTTACCTAATCCTATTTTTATATATTTAATTATATATATTTAATTATATATATTTAATAAAAACCCTAATCTTTAAATTCTAGATCTGAAATAGTAAACCCTAAAACCCTAATCTTAAATATGTAGACCTAAAATATGTATTTTTCTATATACATGTGTATATACATGTATATATGTTTTACATGTGCATGTGTATGTGTGCATATATCTTATGTAGGTGTTATAACCCTAAAACCCTAATCTTAAAGATTTAAATCTAAAATATGTATATTCTTGTATGCATGTGTATCTACATGTATGTATGTATTATATGCATATGTGTGTTTGTGTATATATGTTATCTACGTATTAAAATCCAAAAACCCTAATTAGAAAGACTTAGACTTAAATCTGAAATACTAAACCCTAAAACCCTAATCTTAAATATGTAGACCTAAAATATGTATATTTCTGTATACATGTGTATTTACATGAATATATGTATTACATGTGCATGTGTATGTATGCATATATGTTATGTAGGTGTTATAACCCTAAAACCCTAATCTTAAAGATTTAAATCTAAAATATGTATATTTTTGTATGCATATGTATCTACATGTATGTATGTATTATATGTATATGTGTGTTTGTGTATATATGTTATCTACATATTAAAATCCCAAAACCCTAATTAGAAAGACTTAAACTTAAATCTGAAATACTAAACCCTAAAATCCTAATCTTAAATATGTAGACCTAAAATATGTATATTTCTGTATACATGTGTATATACATGTATATATGTATTACATGTGCATGTGTATGTGTGCATATATGTTATGTAGGTGTTATAACCCTAAAACCCTAATCTTAAAGATTTAAATCTAAAATATGTATATTTTTGTATGCATGTGTATCTACATGTATGTATGTATTATATGTATATGTGTGTTTGTGTATATATGTTATCTATGTATTAAAATCCTAAAACCCTAATCAGAAAGACTTAGACTTAAATCTGAAATACTAAACCCCAAAACCCTAATCTTAATTATCTAGACCTAAAATATGTATATTTCTCTATACATGTGTATATACATGTATATATGTATTATATGTGCATGTGTATGTGTGCATATATGTTATGTAGGTGTTATAACCCTAAAACCCTAAATTTAAAGACTTAAATCTAAAACATGTATATCTACATGTATGTATTATATGTATATGTGTGCTTGTGTATATATGTTATCTACGTATTAAAATCCTAAAACCCTAATTAGAAAGACTTAGACTTAAATCTGAAATACTAAACCCTAAAACCCTAATCTTAAATATGTAGACCTAAAATATGTATATTTCAGTATACATGTCTATTTACATGAATATATGTATTACATGTGCATGTGTATGTATGCATATATGTTATGTAGGTGTTATAACCCTAAAACCCTAATCTTAAAGATTTAAATCTAAAATATGTATATTTTTGTATGCATATGTATCTACATGTATGTATGTATTATATGTATATGTGTGTTTGTGTATATATGTTATCTACATATTAAAATCCCAAAACCCTAATTAGAAAGACTTAAACTTAAATCTGAAATACTAAACCCTAAAACCCTAATCTTAAATATGTAGACCTAAAATATGTATATTTCTGTATACATGTGTATATACATGTATATATGTATTACATGTGCATGTGTATGTGTGCATATATGTTATGTAGGTGTTATAACCCTAAAACCCTAATCTTAAAGATTTAAATCTAAAATATTTATATTTTTGTATGCATGTGTATCTACATGTATGTATGTATTATATGTATATGTGTGTTTGTGTATATATGTTATCTATGTATTAAAATCCTAAAACCCTAATCAGAAAGACTTAGACTTAAATCTGAAATACTAAACCCCAAAACCCTAATCTTAATTATCTAGACCTAAAATATGTATATTTCTCTATACATGTGTATATACATGTATATATGTATTATATGTGCATGTGTATGTGTGCATATATGTTATGTAGGTGTTATAACCCTAAAACCCTAAATTTAAAGACTTAAATCTAAAACATGTATATCTACATGTATGTATTATATGTATATGTGTGCTTGTGTATATATGTTATCTACGTATTAAAATCCTAAAACCCTAATCAAAAAGACTTAGACTTAAATCTGAAATACTAAACCCTAAAACCCTAATCTTAAATATCTAGACCTAAAATATGTATATTTCTGTATACATGTGTATACACATGTATATATGTATTACATGTGTATGTGTATGTGTGCATATATGTTATGTAAGTGTTATAACCCTAAAACCCTAATCTTAAAGATTTAAATCTAAAATATGTATATTTTTGTATGCATGCATATCTACATGTATGTATGTATTATATGTATATGTGTGTTTGTATATATATGTTATCTACGTATTAAAATCCCAACCCTAATCAGAAAGACTTAGACTTAAATCTGAAATACTAAACCCTAAAACCCTAATCTTAAATATCTAGACCTAAAATATGTATATTTCTGTATACATGTGTATATACTTGTATATATGTATTATATGTGCATGTGTATGTGTGCATATATGTTATGTAGGTGTTAAAACCCTAAAACCCTAATCTTAAATATTTAACCCTAAAACCCTAATCCTATTTTTATATATTTGATGTAAAAGAAAAACTTCAAAATAAAAATAGGATTATATGTGTGTATGCATGCATGTGTGTATATATGTGTGTGTATGTATGCATGTGTACATGTGCGTGTGTGTATGTATACATGTGTATACATGTGTGTGTATGTGTATGTGTGTGTATGTAGGCATGCATGTGTGTGCATGTGTGTGTACGTGTGTGTATGTATGCATGCATCTATGTGTATGTGTGTGTATGTGTATGCATGTGTATACATGTGTGTATTTGTATACATGCATGTGTGTATATGTGTGTATGTATGCATGTGTGTATGTATGCATGCCGGTATATGTGTGTGTATGTATGCATGCATGTGTGTATATGTGTGTATATAGGCGTGTGTGTATGTATGTGTGTATATGTGTGTGTGTATGTGTATGTATGCATATCTGTATATATGTGTGTGTATGTATGTGTGTATGCATGTGTGTGTATGTATGCATGTGTGTAAATTTATGTGTGTGTATGCATGCATATGTGTATATGTGTGTGTGTATGTAAGCATGCATGTGTGTAAAGGTGTGTGTATGTAAGCATGCATGTGTGTACATGTATGTGTGTATGTATGCACGTGTAGATTAATGTGTATCTTCCTTTCTCTTCTCTCTCTCTTTCTTTCTCCCTCTCTCTCTCTCTCTCTCTCTCTTTCTCTCTCTCTCTCTCTCTCTCTCTCTCTCTCTCTCTCTCTCTTTCTCTCTCTCTCTCTCTCTCTCTCTCTCTCTCTCTCTCTCTCTCTCTCTTTCTTTCTTCTTCTCTCTCTATCAATAGTGAATAAAAGAATCACTTACAAGTATGTTCCTCTTTGAATCGTTGTCGTCAAAGCGTATTGTAGGTCGTCTGTCGTCCAATTCCAAACAATCGATGCCAAAGAACTTCTACAAAATCAACGAAAAGAGAAATTAGAAACCCTAAAGCATAGAGAAACACAAATGCTAATAGTACGCACAACACTTACCAAGATGTGAGAGCTAAGCCGAGAGAGAGTGTGTGTGTGTAGAGAGAGAGATCTGTGTGTGTGTGCAGAAGAAAATGCAGGTTCGCGCGCGCAAGCTCGACAGTAGACCGACAGTACTCAAACACGCTCAAAAATGTTAAGTTTTGCTCTCGGGTTTGCGATAAGTTTAAAACTCGCTGCCGATATAGGCGCCGGTATGGAGTTTGGTATAAGCGTCGGTAGTTCTCAGTAAATTACCAACGCTTATACCGATGCTCATACCGATGCCTATACCGACGCTCATACCGACGCCTATACCGACGACTGCGGGCCACACCGAGGATCCATTTAAAACGGTCATACCGACGGTCACTTGACCGTCGGTATCTCTAAGTGATATTTTCCGAGGCCAATACCGACGCCGACTGTGACCGTCGGTATATGCAGCATCGGTATGCCCCTCATATGTTGTAGTGAGTTATGCTAAATGGTCTAGGACTGCAGTACAAGAGTGTAGATACTTCTATTTCAGTGAGAGGCACTATGCCAGATTTTGACGAGCTAGTAGCTCTTTGCTTGACAAAAGAACTAAAACTTGGTTTGAATGCATCGGGAAGTGGCAATTCAAAGATCATGCATTCTTTCAGCATAGAGGAAGAGGTTCTAGTCGTGGACAATCATCTTCTAGAAATGCAAATACATTGGATATGCCAAGAGCTAGAGGGAGATCATACTCTAGAGGTAGAGGAAGATCACAAGCACCTGCAAATTGTTACCATTGTGGAAAGTATGGCGATTTTGAGAAAGATTGTTATTATAAGACGAAAAGTCAAAGAGGAAGAGGTAGAAACCATTATGCAGCACATTGAAATTTTGCTGCTGAAAGTTCATATAGAGACTATGGCAGAGATAATATCTTTGCGATGGAGCATGTTTTGAATAGTATGTCAAATCCTTGAAACGATATGAACGCGTAGATAGACTCTGGTTGCACAAATCAGATGACGAGCATTGGAAATTGGTTTGAGTCAAAAGAAGCTTTGAAGACAAAAGAGTATGTGGCAACTGGTGATGATACCTTACGCGTGATTAACGATGTTGGGAATATATCGCTAGTACAAAGAAATGGTGTTCGAAACACATTAAGTGATGTCTTACATGTGCCTAGCATTACAAAGAACGTAGTTTCAGTTGGTCAGCTAGCAGATCAACACATGAAAGTTATTTTCAACAAGCATGGTTGTTTTATACACGATTTCAAGTATGGAAGAAGAGGAAAAATACTTGGACAGGGAAAGAAGATGGGTAGATTGTTCACGTTTGACATGGGTACATCCCTTTATGAAAACATGTATGCCAAGAATAGTGAATATTCAGATATAGCTGAATTATGGCATAAACGAATTGGTCATATCAATTTGAGAAAATTGAAGTCCATGGAAAAGAAAATGTTAGTGCGTGGATTACCAAGATTCGGTCATTTAAACTTTGAAAGAATTTGAGAAGCATGTGCATTTGGAAAACATCAATGTATGAAGTTTCAACGAAGAGAAATGCACATGAAGTGACCATTAGAGCTAATACATAGTGATGTGGCTGGACCTACTAGAACAAAATCAATTGGTGGCTCACTATATTTTTTGATATTCGTTGAGGATTATAGCCGATATACATGGACTTACTTCCTGAAGCATAAGAGTGAAGTCTTTGAGTGCTTTGTGAGATTCAAAAATATGGTTGAAAAGCAATTCGGAATGTATATAAAGTGCCTACGATCAAATTCAGGGGGAGAATATATATCAGGAGAATTTGATTAGTACCTAAGTGATCATGCAATCAGAAGGCAACTGTCTTGTAGATACACACCACAAAAAAATGGTGTTGCAGAACGTAAAAACCGTGTGATAGAGGAAGTTGCTAGGGCCATGTTGAATGAAAAGAACATGCTAGATATGTTTTGGGTAGAAGCTTGTGATACAGTTTTGCACGTTATAAATAGAGCTCCCACAGGCATGGTTCGTGATCTCACACCTTATGAGAGGCTATGGAGGCATAAGCCTAATGTTAGCTTTTTACGCGTTTTTGGAAGTATTTGTTATGCGCATATGCCTAGTCAACTGAGACACAAGTTTGAGGTGAAATCTGAAAAGTGCATATTTGTTGGGTACTCAAAAGAGAAGAAAGGATATCGATGTTATAATCCTGTTACAAAAGAATGTATAGTGAGTAGAGATGTTATGTTCGATGAAAAAGCATCATGGTACGCACCTAAAGACATGGGTGTGATAGAGAATGATATAGATGATTCTATGCATAATGTTCATGACGAGCCAGGAACAAGCCGTAGGAATTTTGACCATGACGAGAGTCAAGACTATGGTTCATATGAGTTTCCTACACCTGAAACGTCATGGAGTGAAAATGCAAAAGACTATGCAAGAAGAAGGGAGAAAGGGAAAGATACATACATGTCTGATTCAGATATTGAAGATGAGATAGTTACGCCTGGCATGTTAAAAAATATGAAGGACAAATATGTTCCCCCACACGGAAGGAAAGAGACACATGAAGAAACACCTTTGAGATGATCTATGAGAGTAAAACATCTTGTGGATAGATTGAATCTATAGAATAATGCTATGAACCTTCATTATGCATACATAACAAAAAGAATTAAGCACGAGGAACCAAAGAATTTTCATGATGCGTTACAAAGTGAAGATTGGTGTAAATCAATGGATGATGAGATGAATGCATTGAAGAAGACTCATACATGGGATTTCGTGAAATTGCCACCAAGTAAGAAAGCTATTGGATGTAAATGGATATATAAAGTAAAGTGTAAAAGTGATGGCTCATTGGAAAGATTTAAACCATCTCTAGTTGCAAAAGGATATGCACAAGTATATGGATTGGATTATGATGAGACATTTAGTCCAGTGGTGAAAAGAACAACAGTGAGAAGCGTGATTGCATCGGTGCTATGAATAATTGGAAATTGTATCAAATGGATGTTAAGAATGCATTCTTGAATGGCAAATTGCATGAGGAAGTCTATATGCAGGAACCAAAAGGTTATGTACATCCAAACTATCCTGACTATGTATGCAAGTTAAAGAAACCGCTTTATGGATTGAAACAAGCTCCAAAAGCATGGTGTGAACGATTCACTAAGAAGTTGTTGGATCTGAAATTTATGCAATCAGAGGCTAATTATTCACTGTTTGTATGGAACCAAGGAAGTGAAAAAATACTATTAGTGATCTATGTCGATGATTTTATCATTACTGGCAATGATGAGAAAAGGATTGATGATTTGAAAAGGCAACTAAAATCTGAATTTTTGATGTCAGATTTGGGAGAGCTAAAATACTTTTTGGGAATTGAAGTAATTTCATTGAAAGAGGGAATTTGGATGATTCAATGCAATTATATGTTGGAAATACTTGAGAGATTTGGTATGAGTGCTTGCAAACCTGTTGATACGCCACTTGATGCTAATGTTAAGCTTATGGATGATGGAAAATACTTGCATGATGCAAACATGTATAGAAAGATGGTTGGAAGTTTGATTTATGTAACAAAGACAAGACCGGATTTGAGTTTTGTAGTTGGTTTGGTGAGTCAGTTTGTGCATAAACCATGTAGAGTGCACTTGGATGCAATGCGACGTATATTGCGATATGTGAAAGGAACATGTAATTTTGGTTTGTTTTATGAGAGAAAAGTTCAGCCATGTATATATGCATACACAGATGACGATTGGGCAGGAAATGTCATGAATCGAAGGTCAACGAGTGGATTTTCATTTTTGCTTGGAAGTGCAATCATTTCTTGGAGTAACAAGACGCAACAAACTATCACTTTGTCAAGTACTGAGGCTGAGTATAGAGGCATTACACAAGCGGTTTGTGAGGCAACATGGATTAAGTACCTGAGATAATGAATTTTCCTCGTAATTTGTTTTAAGCGAGGAGAAAAATCAAGATGGTAAAAACTTCAGAATATCTCGAGGTTTGAAATAGTTTTACCTGAATGCATATAAACAATGGAACTACAAATATGCTCAGGACCACAAGACAAACGATACAAACAAGCAAGCTTTAAGCTTTGAGAATTTTATCTTACATTTATTCTTTATCTTGAGCCTGTTGGTATACGTGTCTTATTTCTGTCTATGTGTCTAAGTTCTCTTTAGTGCACGAGTAGATTATCTATCGTGTACGCTAGTCACTTTAGGTGAATCTAGTTAGCTCATGCAGTGATGCTTTTGCAAGAGTCTAGAAGATATTCTACAAGAGTCTGAGCAAGATCTCAGCTTGCTATTTCATATCCTTACGAAAAATCTCATTCTCTTCTATCACTTGCATCTCTCTCTCACAGAATAAGTGTTATTTCATATAAGTATGATGGAATGAATAAAATCAATATGCTACAAATGGAAAAAAGAAGGAGGGATACTGTAGAGGAGGTACTGGGGTATCCGCTTTTAACAAAAGTAGAGAATGAAAATTAAACACGTCCAGTACATCACCTACTCAAGGGGGGTTCTCTTTAGGGAAGTATACCCTTTAACATTTCTATGAGCAGGTAGACAACACGGATTGCACAGTGTGGTACATACTTCAGAAAATATGGACAACAAATGACCACGGAAGACCAATCCCTTCTTGATTTGACTCAGATGATTACAAGGTTGGTCAAATGCTCAAAAGTGCAGGCTTAGAAGGCTAACATGCCATCCTAGAAATAAATAAGCTCAATGCACAGAATCTTCTCATCAGCTTAAGGGGCTAATTACATGGAGTCTAACTCAGAACAATACCAATGGTAAGATCTTCTCAAGAGAATAGAACACAATCAACCACACTGACTCACGGAAAAGAAGAAGAATCCAAGCTACTCTTTTACACTATAGTGCTCATAGCCCTTCACTGAGAGGCCTACCCTCTGTATACACACTACAGAGTAGCACCCACAGTAGACTTGAAACCACCAAGTGCAAGAAATGACTTCTGCACGTATGTACGAACCACTGTATCTCTAAAACTTGTACCCCAAATGAGCAAAAATCCATTGCTTTTATAGGCCTCAATAGGCCAAGAGGGCCTTGCCGAATCCTCACGTCCACTGATCACGCGTCGGTTGATCACCCAAAATTGGAGGAGTAGGTCAAATATTCCCTTGGTTTGAATTAGATCCACAAAAATAGGTAGTCGCCATGAATGGTTGGCGGCCACTTTTACTCTTGACAATACACTTTTAACTTTTCACCTTCTTACTTTGCAATTTGAAGCCCTTTAATTATGCAGTTTGAGAAATTGTGATGTTTCCCAATATTTGACTTTCTCCATGAGGCTTTATCTCCATACATTCGTATGATGCCATCTTCACCACCAGAAAAAAAACAAAATGACCAGACCGAGTGCATTCAAGTGCATAAGCTTGACCATGATGAGCACCTGCTCTGACTCTAAGACACCTACCTGTTTCTGCATCACAACTGTATACATCACTACCCAAAGAGCTAACCTGTTTATGCCCTCGAAGGGCAACTCCCCAACCCCAATCTCCATGAATCAAAGTCCCTATACATGTAAGGCTAGCACGATCCCACCCTTTCACCGTCATGTCCCAAGATCCATTGCAAGTTCTTGAGTCATCCATGCTCAAACTAGTGTTAGGTCCTTCAGATCCAGATATTCCCAACATCAAACCTGTGAGGAACACCAGGAAGGGCCTTCCAAACTTCTCATGTTCGTTTCAGTAGCTCCCACTGCAAGCATCTTCATGTCCACTGCTATTGATTGCAATGTAATTCCCAGAGGCCGAGACCACAAGCCAAGGTTAGGCTTGCGGGATCTGAGGGGGTGGAGGTGTGTGTAATGGTTGGATATGCATGTGTGGAGGTGTGTGTGTATGTGTGGGTGTATGTGTATGTGTGGGGGTGTGTGTGTGTGGGTGTGTGTGGGTGTGTGGGTGTGTGTGGCATATGTGTGTGTGGGTGTGTGTGTGTGTGGGTGTGCATGTATGTGGTTGTGTATGTGTGGGAGTGTATGTGGGTGTGTGTGTAAGTGTGAGCATGTGTGCATGTAAAGGGGTGTGTGTGTATGTGAGGATGTGTGTGTATATGTATGGATGTGCGTATGTGTATGTGAGGGTGTGCAAGTGTGTGTATATGCATGGTTGTGTGTATGTGTGTGAGTGTGCATGTGAGGGTGTGTGTGCATATGTATGTGTGTGGGATTGTGTGTGTGTGGAGGTGTGAGTGCGCGAGGGGGAGGGGAGGGCGGCAGAGGTGTGAGGGGCGTGTGAGGAGGAGCTAGGCGGGGGGGGGGGGGGGGGGGGGGGGGTTGCGGTGGGAAGTGGGCGGGGTGGCTATGGGGGGAACTAAACGGGACTATGCGGGGGGCTGATGGGGAAACTAGGCGGGGTGCGGGGGCGGGGCGGAGGCGGGGGCGGGGGAGGAAGGCGGAGGGCAGGGCGGAGAGAGGGTGGGGGGACTAGGCGGAGGCGGGTGCGGGGTGGCGGGGAGGAGGGGGGGGGTAGGCGGGGACTAGGCAGGGTGCGGGGGCGGGGTGGGGTCTAGGCGGAGGCGGGGGCGGGGGAGGAAGGTGGAGGGCGGGGCGGAGAGAGGGTGGGGTGGGGTCTAGGCGGAGGCGGGGGCGGGGGCGGGGGAGGAAGGCGGAGGGCGGGGCGGGGGTTAATGGCGGAGGGGCGGGGGTCAAAGGAGGAGGGGGGCAGGGGTCAATGGCGGAGGGGGGGCGGGTGAGTGGTGCGGAGGCCAGCGGGCGGGGGAGGAGAGTGAAGGGAGGGGGCTGCGGGTGGGTGGTGCGGAGGCCAGCGGGGGGGGGGAGGAGAGAGAAGGGAGGGGGGAGAGAGAGGGGAAGAGAGAGAGGGAGATAGAAAGAGAGAGAGAGAGAGAGAGAGAGAGAGAGAGAGAGAGAGAGAGAGAGAGAGAGAGAGAGAGAGAGAGAGAGAGAGAGAGAGAGAGAGAGAGAGAGAGAGAGAAAGAGAGAGAGAGAAAGAGAGAGAGAGAGAGAGAGAGAGAGAGAGAGAGAGAGAGAGAGAGAGAGAGAGAGAGAGAGAGAGAGAGAGAGAGAGAGAGAGAGAGAGAGAGAGAGAGAGAGAGAGAGAGAGAGAGAGAGAGAGAGAGAGAGAGAGAGAGAGAAGGGACGAGAAGGCAGGGAGAGAGAAGGAAGAGAGAGGGAGAGAGAGGGGAGAGAGAGATAGAGAGAGAGAGAGAGAGGGAAAATGAGAGAGAGAAATAGAGAGAGAGAGAGAGAGAGAGAGAGAGAGAGAGAGAGAGAGAGAGAGAGAGAGAGAGAGAGAGAGAGAGAGAGAGAGAGAGAGAGAGAGAGAGAGAGAGAGAGAGAGAGAGAAGGAGGGCACGTGGGGGAGGAGAGAGAAAAGAGAGAGATAGAGAGAGAGAGAGAAAGAAAAAAGGGAGAGAGGGAGAGAGAGGAAGAGAAAGAGAAAGAGAGGGAAATAGAGAGAGAGGGGGAAATCGAAAGAGAAGAGAGAGAGAGAGAGAGAAAGAAAGAGAGAGGAAAGAGAGAGATGGCGGGGAAGAGAGAGAGGAGGAGGATCTACAGACCCCCACATCAAGATTTTGCACCGTCCCTGGTGCAATTTCTTCAGAATGAACTTGCAGATCCTCTAGTTGCACTGCCAGGACTCCATACCACACTTTTGGAGAACCAAAATACATATAATTCACAGAATACCGGTGGTGATCTTCAACATGCCAACAAAAAGAGGAGAAACACATTCCCATATACAGCCAGGGAACCAGATCTCGAGAGATTTTCTCCTCCTCAAAAGCTAAGATTGATCCACCCAGCTGAGCAATGCTACTCAAATTCCACCCAGAGCTTCCATAGGAGCTGTGTGTCTCTCCAAGTCTGGCCTGAGGAAAACCACGACCAAATTTCCTTGTCTTTATCTTAGCACCATAAAGGACCTCCAATTGCTCAGCTGCATGCTCCACTATTTGCCAATATTCCGCTTCTACACAATCAACAGAAGCTTTCTCCCGAAAAGATCCATGAACAGGCTTCTCCCTCTTGTTCAAACCAAAATATTCATCCTTAAACTGGTTATCATATTTTTCAAAGGACTCTAATGTGAATGGTGGCCCGTGCTCAAAACCAAACGTTCCATCCTTATCTGCAGATTCTGTGCAAACATCTATAGGAATTAATCGAGGACGGCCTCTTTTCCGTTTCTTCTGTTCCCTCATCCATCCTAAAGGTATATTTGAGAATGGAAGTTCTTGAAGGTCACACTTAGCTTCCTCCGATGCAGGCACAACTTTGTCACTTTCTGGTCCTGCAAGCATAAAATCATCTGATTCCTCATGTTTACCTGCCTTTTCCTTACATACCATCTTAGTGGCGCTAAGTGTTGAATTTTGATTATCTGACTCAATTAGAGGTTTCTGTCCTTCAGGAGGTGCCTGCAAAAGATAAGCTTGACTTTCTTGCTTACTCTTTTCTATATTGTTCAAGTGAAGAACATCAGTTTGTTCCTCTTCCCGACCTCCTTGTGTTGCTTCTGCAAAATCTTCATTTACCTCACATATCTCCACTGTGTAGCATTCTGCACTTCCCATCATCCAATTTAATAGAGCATCATCTTTCGAAGGCATTACCTGAGTTTCCATTGTATACCCAGTAGCCTTGTTGATGTCTGATCCTTCCTCCAAATGTATCTGTAACTGATTATTAGCATATGTGGAAATCCATAACTTGTTCTTTCCCCAATCTTGCAAAGCTTTTGCTTGTCTCAGCCAAGGTCTCCCCAGGAGTAGAGGGTAAGAAGTCTCCTGTGGAAGGGCAATAACAACAAAATCTAGAACAAAATGGCAGCCTTGTACTATCATCAGTACCTTCTCAATAATGCCCAGTGGCGCAACCCGATGTTGATCTGCCAATGTAACCGTGAATGGTGCCACCTTGGTGGGGCTCAATTTCAACCTCTTCATTGTAAAATCTGGCATTAAATTGATACCAGAACCTCCATCTATGATCACACCTGTGAGAGCTTCATCCTTTATACAAACTGATAATCTTGAATTTTGGTAGTCTGCTAAAGGTGCAGGGGGAAAATCAACCATGAAACCATCTATACTAGGTGATTGGACCAAGTGAGCAGAGTGTATAATCTTCAGTAAGTCACTTCTTATTTTTGAATCCATCCTTATAAGTTCATATAGATTAACCTTGTGATGAATACCTTTCAAGATCTGCTCAATTTTTACCTCCTGAGTGTTTTCTTGCAGACTTGTTGGTTGGCCCCTTAGAGAAGTAGTCATTTCTTCATAGGCTCCTTCAATTTCCACTTGGTCCTTCCATCCAGACTTCTTTTCTTCCTCTTTATCCTGAATTCCTTGTTGTTCCCCCCTAAGCTTTGCTGCTGCTTGCCTAGCTCTGGTCATCACGGGCATAGCAGAGGATGAAACAGCATAAGTCTAAGTGGTTTTTCCTTCTTCATGTGGAGAGACTGCAATCATATGAATTGGAGCAGGACGACCTCTTGGGCAATCTTTGGTATAATGATCCTTGGCTTCCGGACAATGTTGACAAGGAGGTGCATCTTCTGGGAGGGAACACCTATTTCGCACGTGACCATATTCACCACAACGATAGCACATCAAGGGTCTATTATATCTAGGCTTTGCAGGCCTATTCTCCTCTCTATTAGATGTATTTGAAGTACTAGCATAGTACGAATCCAAAGTTTGAGGGTTACCTCTCTGCTGTGTACCCTTGAGGTAATAGCAATCTCTGGCTTCATGCCCATTCTTCCCACAAAATTGACAGCTTACCTTATTGGGACAATTAGCATTGGAATGTCCATTGTTGTTAGAGATCGTGCACCAAATTTGTCTCCTTATATCCTGAGTGGTCCTCAAATCTTCTAACTCGCGGCGAAGTTGAGCTACTTCATCATCAGTGCGACGCAGTGGTGGCAAGACCTTCTCTTCTTGTTGATTTTGTTGCATCTTCAATGCTTCCAGTTCCCTCCTTAGTTGCTCAATAGGATCCAGATCTGCAGCATACTTTTGTTGTGTATCCCCCTCAAAATGTTGCCTTGCTTCTTCAATGCGTGATGCCGCTGCAACAAAATCATTGAGGGTCGCATCCAATCTAAGAGATTCACGAAGCTTCTGCTGAGATGACCTAGGCAAAGCCTTTTCGATCCACTTTTTAACCAAAAAGTCACGTGGGGCATGTGGCAAACGTGCAACAAGTGCTTTTGTTCTAGTGTGAAGTTCATGAAAAGATTCACCTGCTCTTAGCTTCAAATTCTCTAGCTGATCTAGAGCTCTTTCCGAGGAATCACTTGGTCAGAATGTCTGTGAGAACGCCGCCTTCAAAGCCTCCCATGTAGTGAAATGGCCATCTGCATATTGACTATACCATTTATCTGCAAGACCCTCCAATGTGGATGGAAAAAGTGCCAGCATTGCATCCTCTCTATTTTGCAGACCTCTTCCACGGCATAAAGAGATAAATCTCCTCACATGATCATCAGCATCCTCATAGGCTCGTCCCTTGAAGGTAGGGAATTTGATATTTAATCTGGAGAGTAAATGAGAGAGATCCTCCATTTGTACTGGAGTTTCTTCGGACGTATCTGAGGAGAAGTCTAGAGTTCTCCTATACCCCTCTTTTGAAAATGGTGTCGCACCCAAATCAATAGATAAATTTAGGGAGGACAAAGGGGAGGTAGACAAACTAGCCGTGGTTATTGCTAACTTCTTAAGGCTCCTTCGAACACGAAGAGATTCCTTATCTGCTCGTGTATGGGTCATGTACCTATTCGCAATTGCAATAGGGAAAAACACGTCTCACAGAAATGCAAAGGTCCCACCGTGCGTGCCAAACTGTAGAGGAGGTACTCGGGTATCCGCTTTTAACAAAAGTAGAGAATGAAAATTAAACACGTCCAGTACATCACCTACTCAAGGGGGGTTCTCTTTAGGGAAGTATACCCTTGAACATTTCTGTGAGCAGGTAGATAACACGGATTGCAGAGTGTGGTACATACTTCAGAAAATATGGACAACAAATGACCACAGAAGACCAATCCCTTCTTGATTTGACTCAGATGATTACAAGGTTGGTCAAATGCTCAAAAGTGCAGGCTTAGAAGGCTAACATGCCATCCTAGAAATAAATAAGCTCAATGCACAGAACCTTCTCATCAGCTTAAGGGGCTAATTACATGCAGTCTAACTCAGAACAATACCAATGGTAAGATCTTCTCAAGAGAATAAAACACAATCAACCACACTGACTCACGGAAAAGAAGAAGAATCCAAGCTAATCTTTTACACTATAGTGCTCATAGCCCTTCACTGAGAGGCCTACCCTCTGTATACACACTACAGAGTAGCACCCACAGTAGACTTGAAACCACCAAGTGCAAGAGAAGACTTCTGCACGTATGTACGAACCACTGTATCTCTAAAACTTGTACCCCAAATGAGCAAAAATCCATTGCTTTTATAGGCCTCAATAGGCCAAGAGGGCCTTGCCGAATCCTCACGTCCACTGATCACGCATCGGTTGATCACCCAAAATTGGAGGAGTAGGTCAAATATTCCCTTGGTTTGAATTAGATCCACAAAAATAGGTATTCGCCGTGAATGGTTGGCGGCCATTTTTACTCTTGACAATACACTTTTACCTTTTCACCTTCTTACTTTGCAATTTGAAGCCCTTTAATTATGCAGTTTGAGAAATTGTGATGTTTCCCAATATTTGACTTTCTCCATGAGGCTTTATCTCCATACATTCGTATGATGCCATCTTCACCACCAGAAAAAAAACAAAATGACCAGACCGAGTGCATTCAAGTGCATAAGCTTGACCATGATGAGCACCTGCTCTGACTCTAAGACACCTACTTGTTTCTGCATCACAACTGTATACATCACTACCCAAAGAGCTAACCTGTTTATGCCCTCGAAGGGCAACTCCCCAACCCCAATCTCCATGAATCAAAGTCCCTATACATGTAAGGCTAGCATGATCCCACCCTTTCACCTTCATGTCCCAGGATCCATTGCAAATTCTTGAGTCATCCATGCTCAAACTAGTGTTAGGTCCTTCAGATCCAGATATTCCCAACATCAAACCTGTGAGGAACCAATTCCAACAATAACAAACAACGTGATTATTATGTCTTACGCAAACATGACTAAACCCATTTGGTAGTGCAATTTCTAAAGCTTAGGGCATATCTGTATCTATATGTTCTCATAACTAATTTGATCGGAAATGAGTCCGCACCTCAGTTTTGGAGAGGTCCAAGGGGAAAGCTATCTTGGAGCACTAGGCAATCCTAATGCGAGAACGAGCTTACATCATTGATATGGATCACAAAAAGCATTGAACTCATTAACATCTTTTACATGATTGTTAGTAATAATCTGGACTATATAAATTTTGTACACGTTGACTCCATAGATAAGTGACTATTTCTCGCTTTATCCTTCAAACATGGTATGCTATCCATGCCTAAGGACACATAAAAACCAACAATGAATTGTATCCTAGAAATAATTTTGGCCTAGCACTAAGTAAAAAAGGGTCTCTTTTTGGGATAAGTACTACATAATCGGGTCTTTAAATGCTCTAAAATTTGATCCTTTTTCCCTAGTGCTAACATTTGGATTTCCTTTTGAAACAAGAGGGCATTCAGAAACTAGTCCTCAAGAGCGGCCATTTAGAAACTAGTTCTCAATGTTGGAATTCGACTCTCCACAATCTGATCACAAAGGACGATCCACAACAACATAAAATTGTGACCGTCGAAAGCATTTCCTAATTGAATTCTCGCATTCCTGAAACCCAACAAAGTAATTTTCCTATGTAATGTTGTCGTTCAAGCAAAGAAACATACTCTGAGCAGCCTACATGGAAGATATACCTGAGAATACATAAATAATACCAAATCATCTTGGAAACGAAAATGAGCTAAGTCAATCTAGTTAGATTTTCTATACATAGAAGATAAGGTGACTCCTAAATGCCCTGATGGAAAGAATCCACAAGAAAAGTAGAATGGGAGATCCTAGTTTGGTTGTTTTGGAACCAATTCATGAACGTTTTGTTATCTTAAGACGCCAAGTCACGTTTTGCTTGAAAGAGAAATCGACTTGTGTAAAATAGGATTATTTCGTTAGAGGTTTTTCAATGCGGACAACAAATGAACAAAACTGCAAGCCACTCAAGATAAGAAGCGATTTTGTCTTTCCTATTATGTAGGTAAGGACTCGAGAGATTAGTAAAGCTGTATTCAAAATTGCAGTTATCGAACAAAAAATATGCAAAATCTGCTAGAAATGGGTACAGTAAAGAGGAAATCTGTCAATATTTGGTATTAGGTAGGTGTTCGCGTATTCAGATCTTGCTCGTGGTACTCTGTAGAGTCTACCGACTCGTTGGACCAAACCCGAATGATGTTCACATCAGAAGCCATGGAAGTAGATCTACAGAAGATGTAATGAAATATGTACATGTGTGGAATAGGCGAGATTTGGGATTTGGTGTTTCAGAGTAAAAATGCCTTGGAATCATTCCTGAGTTCAGCTGAGCAGTGTAGAAGGCGATAGAATTCGGCTCGAAGTCTTTATACCAGCGATGCACTTCGAGCTGCGGTCGACGTTGTGGATAGTGTGGCGATCTAAGCCTTGTCGACAATGTGCATCTTTGGAAATTGGTGTACACTCACCGCAATGAAACCTGGATCGGAACGGTGAGGAGCTGTCACGAAGATGGTGAAGCTCCCGTGTGGTGGGCGAGCTTCTCGATTGACGCATCTGCCAAGAGTTCAGCCGTGCAGGACTTGCGCTGATGTATCCAGGAAGAAGTGGAGCTCCATGTACTAAATAGCAAAAGAGAGCTTTAATACACTCAAAATAAATCCTCGGGAAATCTCAGAAAACATCTAAATTAAATCACTATATCCTTTTTACATTCAAAAACAATATGAGATGCATACAATGTTCACAATATGAGATTCACAATATGAGATTCAAAATATGTTCAATAGTCAAACTAATTTGATCCGAAATGAGTCCGCACCTCAGTTTTGGAGAGGTCCAAGGGGAAAGCTATCTTGGAGCACTAGGCAATCCTAATGGGAGAGCGAGCTTAAATCATTGATGTGGATCACAAAAAGCATTGAATTCATTAACATCTTTTACATGATTGTTAGTAATAATCTAGACTATATCAATTTTGTACACGTTGATTCCATAGATAAGTGACCATTTCTCGCTTTATCCTTAAAACATGGTATGCTATCCATGCCTAAGGACACATAAAAACCAACAATGAATTGTATCCTAGAAATAATCTTGGCTTAGCACTAAGTAAAAAAGGGTCTCTTTTTGGGATAAGTACTACATATTGGGGTCTTTAAATGCTCGAAAATTTGATCCTTTTTCCCTAGTGCTAACATTTGGATTTCCTTTTAAAACGAGAGGGCATTCAGAAACTAGTCCTCAAGAGCGGCCATTTAGAAACTAGTTCTCAATGTTGGAATTCGACTCTCCACAATCTGATCACAAAGGACGATCCGCGACAACATAAAATTGTGACCGTCGAAAGCATTTCCTAATTGAATTCTCGCATTCCTGAAACCCAATAAAGTAATTTTCCTATGTAATGTTGTCGTTCAAGCAAAGAAACATACTTTGAGCAGCCTACATGGAAGATATACCTGAGAATACATAAATAATACCAAATCATCTTGGAAACGAAAATGAGCTAAGTCAATCTAGTTAGATTTTCTATACATAGAAGATAAGGTGACTCCTAAATGCCCTGAGGGAAAGAATCCACAAGAAAAGTAGAATGGGAGATCCTAGTTTGGTTGTTTTGGAACCAATTCATGAACGTTTTGTTATCTTAAGACGCCAAGTCATCTTTTGCTTGAAACAGAAATCGACTTGTGTAATATAGGATTATTTCGTTAGAGGTTTTTCAATGCGGGGAACAAATGAACAAAACTGCAAGCCACTCAAGATAAGAAGCGACTTTGTCTTTCCTATTATGTAGGTAAACAACTATGTGAGGTAGACGTATATTCTATAGCGCAATATTAGATCCATGAATTCTTCTAAAATCATTGAAAGCCTTATATTGGAGAATTACTAGACATCTCTTGTTTGGAGAATTTCAAAATAAAACTATGTTTAAGGGATCTCTTTAAGCTCAAATACACACACACACATACACACACACATACACTCACATACACACACATACATACACATGCATATACACCCATACACACCTACATACATACACATGCACACATATACATACGCACAGATACACACACATACACACACATGCACATATACACAACTATACACACACATATACACATACACTCACATACAATCAAATACGTAAACACACATACCAAAGCATACGTACATACATATACACATGCATACACTTATACACTCACATACACACATATACATACACACACGTACATGTTTCATTGATCCCAATTGACCGGACATGTCACATAGCATGTCCAAGGAGGTTTGTCAACTCATAGGAGACATCAATACGCATGTTTCAAAAACTCCAACTGGTCAAAAAATTTGGACATATTGAGACGAAGAATTACAACCTTCACGGGACTCGAGAGATTAGTAAAGCTGTATTCAAAACTGCAGTTATCGAACAAAAAATATGCAAAATCTGCTAGAAATGGGTACAGTAAAAAGGAAATCTGTCAATATTTGTTATTAGGTAAAAGGTGTTCGCGTATTCAGATCTTGCTCGTGGTACTCTGTAGAGTCTACCGACTCGTTGGACCAAACCCGAATGATGTTCACATCAGAAGCCATGGAAGTAGATCTACAGAAGATGTAATGAAATATGTACATGTGTGGAATAGGCGAGATTTGGGATTTGGAGTTTCCGAGTAAAAATGCCTTGGAATCATTCCTGAGTTCAGCTGAGCAGTGTAGAAGGCGATAGAATTCGGCTCGAAGTCCATTCTAAAGGATGAGTAGGATTCACAATATGTTCAATAGTCAAGCCCTGAACAGGAGATGATTTATGTCTATGGGAATCAGATTCCATTCTTGATGACAGAACAGAATGGTACATATGGTCGACATTGAAACCATGGACATGAGATGGTCGATCATGACAGGATTGAGATTCCAGCGTTGATAATGGGAGTGAAATCGGGGCTGCTGTTCCATCTAGACGGTCGAGATTTTGAACACAGTCAGTTCCATTACCACGTAGAGAAAGGTGGACGTTCATGATTTCCTCAGTCGGTCTTGTCCCTTTTCCGAATTTATAAGCAGTCGTCGGTTGGGCTCTCTGTTGATCATCAGTGCTACACAGGAAGTGGTAAGCCATGGCACAAGCTCTGAGCCATGATACTTTTCTCTTCATACCAGCGATGCACTTCGAGCTTCGGTGGACGTTGTGGATAGTGTGCCGATCTAAGCGTTGTCGACAATGTGCATCTTTGGAAATTGGTGTACAGTCACCGCATTGTAACCTGGATCGGAACGGTGAGGTGCTGTCACGAAGATGGTGAAGCTCCCGTGTGGTGGGCGAGCTTCTCGATTGACGCATCTGCCAAGAGTTCAGCCGTGCAGGACTTGCGCTGATGTATCCAGGAAGAAGTGGAGTTCCATGTACTAAATAGCAAAAGAGAGCTTTAATACACTCAAAATAAATCCTCCGGAAATCTCAGAAAACATCTAAATTAAATCACTATATCCTTTTTACATTCAACACTAATAGGAGATGCATACAATGTTCACAATATGTTCAATAGTGAAGCACTGGACAGGAGATGAATATTGTATATGGGACTCAGATTCCATTCTTGATGACAGAACAGAATAGTACGTATGATCGACATTGAAACCATTGACTAAATAGCAAAAGTGAGCTTTAATGCCCTCAAAATCAATCGTCGGGAAATTTCAGAAAACATATACATTTAATCCGACTCCTTTGTCAAACATGTATTGTTTTTCTCTAAGAAGCTATATTCTTTGTTCTTTCCACAATAATATGAGATGAAGTCTAAAGCATGTGTTCTATTTATTGTTAAAAACTGAAGTTTTTGCATTACAATGAATAGAGTGTTCTATTTTATGACAACAGCCAGTATCTCTTTTCCCGAGGCTTCCAATATGGATGGTGAGTCAATGTCACATCCTTGTGCTTGTTCGAATGGTTTCCAGGGACCTTGCTAATGTAAGAGAAGTCAAGCAAATATTTTTTGTGGGTTGAATATTCATGTGTACTCTTTTTTTGTACAATTTCATTGACATAACGTTCCATCTCTTGGGGTAGGATTAGGTTAGTACCACCGATGGATATTGTCCTAGATTAGGTGACTCCTAAATGGCTTGATGGAAAGCATCCACAACAACCGTAGAATGGGAACAGGTGCATGAACATATCTTGTCTTAAGACGCGAGTTCATGTTTTTGTTGAAAGAGAAATTGACTTGTTTTATATAGGATTATTTCATTGGAGGTTTTTCAATGCGGAGAAGAAGTGAACACAAGTGTAAGCCATTGAGGATACCAAGAAGTTTTATCTTTTCTATTAATTAGTTAAATGACTATGTGAGCTAGACTTCTATTCTATAGTTCAATATTTGATCCATGTATTCTTGTAGAATCATTGAAAGCCTTATCCTACAAAACTAATAGAGGTACTTTGTTTGGAGACCTTCAAATTAAAGCTATTTTTAATGGACTTTCTTGCTGGAGACCGAATGAGCAATGCCTGTCCAAACTGAATAGCATCTGCAGAAACTTTCTTTGGACGGGTGATCATAACAGAAGGGGGGTGCCTAAAATCAAATGGGCCATCTGCACCAGCCCTAGAGATAGCGGGGGGCTAGGCATCCTGGACATTGGGTGTATGGCTAACAAACTGGAAGCCAAATGGATGATTAAGGCTTGGTGCAATAGGGAGGCCTCGTGGGCCAAGCTGATCTTCAGAAACAAAAATGAGTTGACCCTCACGGGGTCCCCGAACTGGAAGAACCTTGACATCATGACCCTGCTATTCTCCCCGATACCTGTCTTCCCGAAAGGCTCCAATCCCGTTTGCTCTCTCTGGAAGGGCTGGAATAAAGTCAAAAGCTTCACAAGAATTAGTGACGACTGGAAGTGGGCGGCCGGAATCAGACAAAACGACTCTATCTGGTTTCCGATACATGGCATCCGGAGTGTGGAGTCGTGGAACATTCAAAATGCCAAGAAGTTATGGAACAAAGGATTCAAAAAATGGAAACACCTTTGGAAACATGACATCAACAGCTGGATCAACTTCGAGGATATCGACCCTCGCATAAACATCTCTTACGAAGAATGGAACACCTTGCAAAGCAGATACCTCGCTTGGGATCGTCACAAGACTCGCCTTCTCATGGGACACGACGCGCCGAACTCGCTTGGTCTCAAATGGCACAATGGATATAGCCTACTCAAAATCCCGAACATCAAAGAAACGGCTGACCTCCAGTTCAGCCTAAACAAGAAGTGGTGCCTGTCCTTGACGCGGCTTCGGTGGGACATGAAATTCATGGGTATCTGGCACCCCCTAATAGAGATTAAGAAGTCGGTCCTCTTATGGCAAATCCTTCATCGAGGAATCTGGACCAACCATAAGGCCAGCAAACTTTGTGGGATCCCTCCTTGGTGCAAACGCTGCCACCGTGCTGTCGAAGATGTCCCACACATCTTCTTTTCTTGCCCCAACTCCTACAGAATCTGGCAGACGGTTGGAAGGAAAATCAGACTTCAAAAACATCCTAGTTGGAAACAAGTCCTCTTGGGAGAAGCGATCGGCTGCTCTACGCCTCTCTAGAACGCCATCAGAGGGGAAGCTCTGTGGAAAATTTGGCGGGAGAGGTGCGCCCTCAACTTCGGCGATCCCCCCAGGGAGTGGTCGATTGAGAAATCGCTATTCCTCCTTGGCAAAAGGATTGTTAATAGTAAGAAGTCCCCCCCCCCCTTCAGGCACCATCAAGTCCTCCTCTTGATCAACAACAAGCTCAAACCCAAGTGGGTCCCGCATGAGGGCGATGAGAGGGTGATTAACCTTCTTTGTAACGCAACCTAGGATTCAATCAAGCTTCCCCTGCTTTGTGGGATTTGGGGGGTCCCGTGGGCACTAGTCCCCTTCTACTGTACCTTTGTTTCTTAATTTAATTCAAGTCCCGGAGAGTAGGCTATTGCCGAACTTCCTTTATATTAAAAAAAAACTTACGGCCTAGGAAATATGTCGATTTCTTTTCAATTGAGTAGAAAATTACACATTTTTTAGGAAGTTTCTCAGTTAAATAAGATAAGTTTTCTTTTTAACTATAATGAAATAGAAGAAGTCATACTATCATACAAAAACCATGCCCGCATGCCCTAGCTAGATATGATGTCGGATTAATGATTTAAGATGGTTGTCATTATGAGATTCATGCTAAGTCACTTGCAAACCGAACATGGTTCTTGTCAATGTATGTCTTATTGTGAGCAATAGTAAATCAAGATGTTGTTTTTGTTACGGACATACATGATGATACAACATGCAAAAAGGACATCTTATTGTCACTCTACTTTCATGTGAGGAGGAAGTTGTTTATTTTGTCGATCACAAGACGAGATACTAGAGAAGAAAATGTGTTTACAGAGTGCTTAAAAATTGGTGTGCATGTCAACTATAGGTTTTTATATAATTGGAATACCTCATGCATATAAAAAGCACTTCCGGAGATTAGGGGGCATAGGGGATGCCTCCAATTTTAAAAAAAACAAAGAAACATCAGTCATGCAAAACCTTGAAAACAAAGAATCGGATAAGTGGTGGACCTCAAAAAAGGATAACGATCATGTATGCAATGGTCCCTTAGGAGTATCCATATAGGCATCGCACATCAACCATGCTTGTACCAATGTTGGCAAACTTTCTAAGATGCAAAAGTTTCATGTATGTGATGCTATCTATCAAACAAATAAAATCTGATTTCTTTGCAAATATTTGTGGCGGGACTCATTGGAACACACAAGAAGAGGAGAGAAAAGAGAGAGAGAGAGAGAGAGAGAGTGAGTGAGAGAGAGAGGGAGAGTGAGTGAGTGAGAGAGAGAGAAAGAGAAGGAGAGAGAGATAGAGATAGAGAGAGAGAGAGCAAGATGGAGAGAGAGCAAGACCAAGAGAGATAGACACACAAAGAGAGAGACATAGAGGGAGAGAGAGATGGAGAGAGAGAGAGACGTATGTATACACACATGCATACATACATAGAAATTCATACACATGCATATGCATACATACATACATACATACATACACACATGCATGCACAAACATACACACATCGACATAAACACACATATGCATACACACACATACACATACATGCACATATACACATATACACGCACATCAACACTCACATACACACACATACATACACATGCATACACATGCATACACACAAACACACTTACCCATACACATATAAAAACACACACATACACACACATACACACACATACACACACATACACATATACACACACATACACACATACACTCACATACAACCATATACATACACACACACATATGAACATATACACAAACATACACACATACATACACACATGTATACACACATACACTCATATACACACATATACATACACACACATTTACACTGCTAAAGAAAGTGCTTGACTACTACAAACACATTCTTTTGTGAAATTGTGTATGCAACATAGGGAGAGCCAACTTTTTATATATTTTGTGGACCATGCACTTCCTTGGGGAGACGATAAGCTCTCTTTTGAAGGATATTTGTTGTGTTAAATAGGAAGATGCCAAAAATCAAAGTGTTACCTTGTGATTGAAAGTGAGAGTGAGAGTGTGATTGAGAGTGCAAGTGTGAATGCGAGTGTGATAGCTCGGAGTGGTCGGGAGGTCAAGTCCTCCTCAAGAATCTATATTCCAAAGCTATTGGTTCCAATTTATTCAAATCTATAATATCCGAACTTCTCTTTCTCTCGGACATATCTTGTCTACTCTTTCATGACAGGTTCTCTCTTATCTTGTGCAAGTTCTATTTCTCTCTTTCACTTCTATAGAGTGATTAGAAGCTTGTGATTATGGAAATACTATGATTGATATTAGAGAAAAATCGAGCCTCGGGAAATGATAGGAGCTTTGATACAAAAAAATCCATGAGCCAAAGGAGCTTATTTAGAAGCTTGTTGGAGAACTACACAAAGAGTGAGGTGGAAAGTAAGTAGAAGTTGCAACAAATTTGTTGTGGAGCTAATTGCTGAGGTGAATGAAGGTGTGGTAACATCTAGGGTGCCTAGAGGAAGACAAAAACGCTACATAGCTAGTGTAATTGAAGAAAAATGAAAAAAATCCGAACAATAGTTTTGCAGAGGCTTAGTAGGAAACATGGGGAAAAGAGCGCCCCAATTGCAATCCCAAAATAGGTGTAATAGTAGTGTTGTACTTATATATATGAAGAAACAAATATCTTCATAGAAAAACTTTGCCTATAATTTTCTAACCTTAAGTTAAAGTCATGTAATCATGTAACACAATGCTTTGGAGAAACGGATTTTTATATTAAGATATCAGTATAGGTTGCTCATTATATAGTTATAAACTATACGAACATTTTAATTCCTTATTGATGCATAAAACATGAAAATGGCTCGTGCTTTATTTTGAATACCATCGTACAATAACATATAAGTATGCTACATGTCATCGAACCATTAAATCATGTACCTATCTAACATATGAAAATCATCTCAATATGTCATTGAAGAACCATTTTCCACTCTCCCTAGAATTAAACTTCATCCTAAAAAATTATCTTTTCTCAATGATATAAGGGATATAGTATAAATGAAAATAGTTCTATAAATATTGTAAACAACGTTGTATACAAAAAACTAGAATATTGACTTGAATAATGTACAATATGTAATCTTTTCCCATCAAATGGTATTCTAAGCATAGAAAACTAGTAGCATTTTTAACTTGAAGAAACAACATATAAACTCGACTAAAGAGATTTTCAAAAAACTTATACTATCATCTAAAATCTCAAGTGATTTTTTGATAAAAACTGAGACATATTCATACAATCACTTTTGAAAAAGAATTCATAGATGAAAACAATATCATGGCATATATGAAATTTATTTTATGCCATAAATATAATAAAGATTAGTGGAAATTTCTACATTTTGTATATTGACTATGACATTTTATTGCATTTATAACAATGAAAATGAGGAGATCATGGTTTTAATAAAAAGTCAACACTAACTCACATCAACATAATTTCTTTGCCAATACTAAGATTTCCATCATCAAAGTAACGAATAAATCTTAAAATTTTCTATTCTTTTATGAAAGCTATATTTTGTTTTTTATGAAAGCTAATTCTTTTGTTTTTTACTGTCTATTTTTTAGGACAGTAAAGTGTCCAAGGACACGGAGCCACTAAGCTATCCATGTAGAACACTAGTATTAACATCATTTTAAGCTATTTTTACCCCTCCTTATATGTTCATTACATAGATAAATCACCACCACTAATTTTGGTTGCAATTGTACCAAGACTGTACTACACTCATGCGCAAGAAAATTTCAAAAGCAAACACCAATTCTAGAATAGAACTAAAGTTTCCCTAAATCACATAAAAATGCTTTCTTTTCGGGGGTCATTGCTACCATTCTGGAGTCTTCACGTTTTATAGAAGTAACTAAGATATATTATGAGAGGCTTCGTAATCAAATCGCTGCTATAGTAGAACCCACCTATTAAGTCCCTTCGTTCAAAGAAGTAAAGAAAGTTTGAATGGTATACATGGAAATATAGCAAGAATATTAATTTTTATTCACGCTACAAGTGAATGGGAGATGCTAGTTTGATTCCCCTAGAATGGGGAAAAGAACGTATCTTGTATTTAATCTTTCAAATGTTCATTGATTTTTTTATAGAAAGACAAATTGAAGTACTTCATATATGAGAATTTATTTTGTGTTCACTCAATGCGGATTAAAAAGTGAACATATGTTTAATCCGTTGTTGATACCATGTGAACTGATCTTTCCTATTATGTACTTTAAAAACTATGTGAAGAAATTCATCACTAGATTAATAAGAAGTATCTTTCCGTGTGCTTCCATGTTCTCATGAGTGGTTACGCATGAAATGAGAGTAGACGTCGACTATGTAGTTTAATCTTAAGGCGATGACTTCTTACAGAATATTTAAATACGTAGTGCCTCACTAATGTATTTAAATATACATAGTGCAATCAAAACATGCATTTGGAACGTTTTTATAAATCATTTCTATATTCATAGATTTATCTTAAACAATGTCTTCTCTAATGCTGGTGGCTAGATCTTTGTTAAGATCATACACAACTTTACCGGTTCCATCTCACATTGAAAAAGTACTACAAAACTTCATAGGAAAAACCGGCGGTCTTCTCTAGTGATTGATGGTTGACCAATGGGCATCATTATCTCCTCATGAATACATACAAGAAGAAAAGGAAGGTTAGGGAGCTCAATCTAGAGCAAACAATCTAACAATTTTGACTTATCTAGGAGGAAATTTGGAAAGCACTTGAAAACCTAGTGTTGTGTGCGATACTTTCCACGTGTTACCTTGCAAGACTTGGAGGAACATTTCATCATTTTCAAACACCCAAGAGGTATAGGAGCAAACGTCTATTCGATGAGGTAAAACTTCTTCAAGTCTACTTGTTTCTGTGAAGTATCCCCTCTAGGAAGAGTGAAACTAAGGGAGCTCTAAGTAAGCCCTAGAGGCCTTAATCCTCCTACCTAGAACAAGATTATTGACCACCAAGGAGGGGCTGGACCTAGTCATATGCCTTAGAATGTGACCACAAAAGAGAGAAAAAAGAAAAAGGAGACTTCATTGGGGCCCCATACGATCTTCAAAAGTTAAGACGAGACTAAGCCACCCTAGAGGGCAATGAAAGGGAGAAAGAGAGAGAGAGAGAGAGAGAGAGAGAGAGAGAGAAAGAGGAAGATAGAGATAGAGAGAGAGTGTGTGTTATCAGGATCTTACTCACACACACATAGAGGCTGCAAATACAGAAAGCACACAAGAAAATAGAGATGCCAAGAGACAAGACCGAACACAATATTGGGTGCAATCTCCCCCCCCCCCCACGCACTATGTTTTGACAGTCCACAGAGTGCATGTATTTTATGAATTTTATATTCCATATGTTATGATAGAGAGAGAGGGGGAGTGGAGAGAGAGAAACAGACACAGAGAGAGAGAGGAGAGGGAGGGATAGAGAGAGGGAGGTTGGAGAGAGATATGGAGAGATGGAGAGAGAGAGAGGAGAGAGATAAGATAGAGCAAGAGAGAACGAGAGAGAGGGATAGGGGAGAGATAGAGATGAGAGAGAGAGAAAGAGAGAGAGAGAGAAAGAGAGAATGAGAGAGAGAGAAAGGAACAGTGAACAAATAATTAAGACACTACTGAAACGCAACCCAAGAAAGGATGAAGAGAGAAAAAAACTCCTTGTCATATCACACTCAAGCTCAAGACGCAACTCTTTGCTAGAACAAAAAAGGAATACGACTCTTTAGGACAAAATAAAACAACTCTCTTCCACCACGCACATATTAGGAATCTTTCCTAGATCTAAAAAAGAAAGCAGGATCTACTGCCACCCAGCATGAACTATTCACCACATCTATTTCTTGAGCCGACAAAACCATGAGAAACCAAGATTCTAAGGTAAAGTAAAAAATCCTTCAATTTCTTCATCACCAATATTTGAAATAATTAGATAATCAACATAACTGCAAATAAATACACATTGACTTTCCATAAGCCTCACAAACAAAAAGGATCTAGAAAACGTTTTTTTTGTCCTTGAACTTCCAAAGAGTTTACCAAACGATGATTCCACGCTTTAGGTGCATATTTTTAACCATATAATGCTTTTATCAATCTACTTACATACTTTTGATACCATGCATCCATTAAACGTTCTCTTCTCTTCATGTTTGCATTCACCATTCGAAAAACATTTTTCAACATCAAGTTGAACCATATTTCAATAATTATGTACAACACTCAAAACAATTCAAGTAGAAGTAGTTTTTGCAACTAGACTAAACATGTGCTCATTATCAATTCCATATATTTCCACATAACCTTTTGTAACTATGTTACCTTGTACTTGGAAACAAATCCATAAAGAATTCTGTTAATACAAAACATTCACTTAATGTCCAATTAGCTTCATTTTATCATCTTGTAGTACAAGCTTCTATTTCTTGTCTTCATGTTAAGCATATATCTATTCTTGCATTCTATTATACCAATACTCATTCAAATTTACATCTTCAACACACATATGTTTCTACTCTTCAAGAAATTTGGCATAGATTCTTAATGTAAGATACATTAAGATACAATATAGCTTTGTGCTGGTTTTCTTTGTTTTGAACTTCTACTAAGTTCATGTTTCTATCTTGACAAACTAGATCTCAATATTTCACCTAATGTTAGTTCTCACTTGATTCAAAAGGCTTTGATTTAGCTTTCCTTTTCTTTTTTCATGTAGGTAGCAATCTTTCTTTGATCTAAGTATTTTCATCTTTTGAACTTACTCCCAAAGAATCATGCAAACCATCCTCAATTTCTTCCTATATTTGTTCTTCAGCCTCCAAAACATGATATCTATACCAAGCTTGCAACTCATCCAAACCGAGATCTCCACTAAGAATCATTTCCTTGCTAACTAGATTACAATTGTTGTAAATAAACTTATAATGTCACATATGTCTCGTCAATTAGATACAAAAATGCATATGTAGTCACATAAATACATAGAACAACCAAGGACTTAGACGGATTTGGATGAATACTGTGTGTACAAAGATATATCTACATGGAAAATGATTGCCATATATATTGAGTAGAGCAACCTATTATATGTGCACAAACGGTCGCTAATTAGAAGCTCGTGGATATTGTTATATAAATGGCGAAGCAGATCTATAAACATATGTGAGTGAAAGGTGTTCTATACATCAACAATTGAGAAATGCATATACTAGAGCTGAATATGCCAATTACATTGATAGCAATAGAAAAGCTAAAACCTCAATAGTCCACAGACATGAAGAGATACATGCAAGAACAAGAAGCTGAACTCATACTTTCAAGAGAAGTCGATACATTCGTGATATAAATAAGCTCTTTACAAAGAGTTTTGCAAAGAGCTTTACGAAAGCTCCTTTTTTCCTAAAGGCTGTCCACTTTGATGACATTGTCAAACAAGCAAATTCTGTGCTATAAAAAGCTTATCTTACCTTTATTCTCTAGCTAGAGAGATGCATCTCCTCTATGATCTATTTATGGATCAAGTAATCCAATTAACTTAAGCTAGATTTAGTTGTCTCATTTTAGACACTTCTATAAAAGTTAAGAAGGTGTTTGAAACAATATAGCCCCGTGTTATGATGCTATGGATTTTAGCACTTATCTAAAAAAGGCAATCATGTGTTACAAAAGTACATATTGTGACTACATCTATACGTTTCCTTTAAAACATTTTCTCCATAGCTTCATCATTAAGAGGTATTAGACTTGTATGCCAACCTCCATGGGCACTAGGGGAAGCTTCAACACTCTTTATCAAATTATTGGATTGAGAATTTGTGGATAAAGTGCTTTAAGCATCATGAAGCAAAACACAAATCTTACTATCCCCATCATTCAAGGAACATCGGTGTGCAAAAAATGGCACTATAGCCTTGTGTGATTGGTGATGTGTTCTAAACTTGGGCTTATTGAAAACCTATTTTTGTGTTTTTGATTATCTCTCTTTCTCTCTCTCTCTCTCTCTCTCTCTCTCTCTCTATATATATATATATATATATATATATATATATATATATATATATATATATATATATATATATATATATATTTTCTTTTTATTTTTTTCTTTTTTCTTTTTTTTACTTACTTACATATATACATACATATAGGAAAAGCCAGGCGTAATGCAATTGGTTTTGGCATCTCTATATTATAGCTAGCGTGATTGAAGAAAAGCGGAAAACATCAGAACCATAGTTTTTTGGAGGTTTAGTGGTAAACTTGGGCAAGAGACAAACCCAATTCCAATCCCATGATAGGAATATCATTAGTTCTCTACCAAAATAGGACACTAGTCCATTCAGACCCCATTAAAACCTCATAAATATCTATTCCTAGATATTCTATAAAAACTATAGTGTAAAAAATATATATAGTTTTATAATTATAATCTAGAATATAGAAATGACTGAGTTTGGTAAGAAACTATCTCTATCTATAGACTTACTTATGAGAAGAAACAAACATCTTGATAGAAAAAATTTCCTCATATTTTTCTTATCTTAGTTTAAATTTATATAATCATCTAAAAAAATTCTTAGGAATCAAGGAAATCGTTTTTATAATAACATATTTATTAGGATATAGTGTGCTCATTATATAGTTAGATAGTATATGATATTTTTTAGTTCATATTTATGCATAAAGCATTAAAATGGCTAATGTTGTATCTAAATACCATCGTGCAATATCATATAAATATGCTAAATGTCCTTGAATAAATAAAACATGTACCTATATCACATACGAGAACCATCTCAATATTTCATTGAATAGCCATACTCCAGTCTCCCTAGAATTCAATTTCATCCTAAAAAATTAGATATTCTTAATGATATATGATATATAATATCAATAAAAATGATTGTATAAAAATTTAAACTACTTTGTAAATACAAAGCTAGCGTATTGACTTTAATAATGTAGCATATACAATATTGCCTCATCAAATGATGTTTTTAGCATAGAATTGATCCATATATTCTTGTTCAATCATTGAAAGCCTTATACTGCAAAACTAATAGAGGTACTTTATTTGGAGACCTTCAAATTAAAGCTATTTTTAATGGGCTTTCAGCTTCTAGCCTAGGAAATATGTCTATTTCTTTTCTATTGAGTAGAAAATTACAGATTTTTAGGAAGTTTCTCAATTAAATAAGATAAGTTTTCTTTTTAACTATAATAAAATAGAAGAACTCAAACTATCAAACAAGAACCATGCCGGCATGCCCTAGCTAGATAAGATGTCAGATTAATGATTTACGACGGTTGTCATTATGAGATTCATGCTAAGTCACTTGCAAACCGAACATCATTCTTGTCAATGTATGTCTTATTGTGAGCAATAGTAAATCAAGATGTTCTTATTGTTATGGATATACAAGATGATACAACATGCAAAAAGGACATCTTATTGTCACTCTACTTTCATGTGACAAGGAAGTTGTTGATTTCTCGATCACAAGACGAGATTCTAGAGAAGAAAAGGTGTTTAGAGAGTGCTTAAAAATTGGTGTGCATGTCAACTATAGGTTTTCATATAATTGGAATACCTCATGCATATAAGAAGCACTTCCGGAGATTAGGAGGCATAGGGGATTCCTCCAATTGAAAAAAACCAAGAAACATCACTCATGAAAAAACTTGAAAACAAAGAATTAGATAAGTGGTGGACCTTAAAAAAGGATAACCATCATGTATGCAATGGTCCCTTAGGAGTATCCATACAAGCAGCGCACATCAACCATGCTTGTAGCAATGTTGGAAAACTTTCTAAGATTGCAAAAGCATCATGTATGTGATGCTATCTATAAGAAAAATAAAATTCTGATTTCTTCCCAGATATTTGTGCCGTGACTCATTCGACCATGCAAGAAGAGAAAAGAAAGAGAGAGAGAGAGAGAGAGAGAGACAGAGAGGGAGTGAGTGAGTGAGAGAGAGAGAGTGAGGGAGAGAGAGAGAGAGAGCAAGATGGACAAAGAAGAAGACGAAGAGAGATAAACACACAAAGAGAGAGAGAGAGAGACAGAGAGAGAGATATGGAGAGAGAGAGAGAGAGCAAGAGAAAGAGGTATGTATACACACATGCATACAAAATCATACATGCATACACATGCATATGCATACATACTACATATATACATACACACGTGCATGCACACACATACATACATAGACATAAAACACATATATGCATACACAAACATATGCATACACACACATATAGAGACATACACATATACACACACATACACACACACCAACACTCACACACATACACATACATAGCCATGCATACACACACACACATACTTACCCATACACATAAAAAACACACACATACACTCACAGAGAATCATATACATACACACACACATATGCACACATACAAAAACATACACACATACATACACACATACACTCATATACACACATATACATACTGTAAGATACCTCATCATACAGAGATATGCATCTTCTCCGATGAAGTTTTTTTTCTAGGTTATGAGTTTGTGACTTCATGTGCATGCTTAGCTTTGTCGATAATTCTCTTAGTTGTCATCATTAGAATCAGGCCTCTGGTACTTATATCTACACTTCATATAGTATGATTATTTGTCTATACACATGTTAATTCCTCTGTACCCAGGCATATCCGTGTATCCATAGGAACCTAAGTGTGAAAGAGAATCTCATAGAAAATAGAAATCATAAAAACAAACAAAAGAAAACAAGGGAACGCATGAACAGAAGTCAAAAGCAAAAATAGAGGTGAAAAGAAAAAGCGAGCGACTAATACGCGAAATCATATATTTGCATGTATATTTTTAGGAAATTCTCAAGCTTTAGGGGCATAGGAGACGGACAGATCTGTTTCTTTTTTTTCTTTTGTTCGCACAAGCCTCATGAGCATGCCGCTAGCTGCATGGAGTTGCAGTTCCTCTTTTCGTCTCACAACCATAGAGTTAGTGACCTAGATATCCTCTCTTTCTGATGTAGAAGGTGATGTGACACAGAGCACAGTAGAGAGTAGAGACATTGGTATGATACTTCTCTATATTCGCACAATCCACATACATCAAGAGTACGAGGGCGCTATAATCCTTCAAGGAGCTCAAAATCTGGAAAAGCACAATTGCATGCAGTCGTGGAGAACTATCTGCACAACATGCGAAAGTCTTCTGAGATAAGTCATCTGTTCTTTTATCCATATATGTGAGAAGTGGGATGGATAGGGCAGAGCCAATTCAATATGAGTAAGTTTATCAAAAGAGTAGTACGAATTTCTCGGGAAAATTGGCACGAGAGACAGAGAGTTCACATGCGAATAGGTTGGCTATGAGAAACAAGCTATTATTTCTCTGTGTAAGCATGCAGTTGAACCAACTCATGAATGGGAAGTCTCAGAAAATAACATAGGATCTAGGGACTCTAAACACAGAAGTTGCATAGGTGTGGTAGATTATCCTGGTAGTTGACCTGTTAGCAATATAAGAACTTAAATAGCCACATTTGAAATGTGAGGTATTTCCAATTTATGTCTCATGTCGCAATTATGATGTGTTTTCCAACAACGTGTCTAAATGGGATGACACGTGTCTCGTAGAGGCTTTAAGGATGACTTCATGGCGGACAGGTACCATGTTTCTCTTATTGGTTTGAATATGCCAGTATATACGTTGCTTCTTATATCTTCTTACTGCATATGTCAAGCATATTTATGTGCATATATCTTTCTATCTTCTTCTCTTCCATTGAAAACACTTGGAAGCTTACACAATCCACGAACTAAAATCCTCCTGAAATGTTGATGTACGAACAACGTTGGAATGCCTTATTTTGTTATATCTACCAAAGATAAGGTATAGCATTTAATAAACTACGGAAAGGGAATTAAAAGCAGGCAATACCGATAGAACTCATCGATGATTGAGTTCGATCAGAGATTCAGGATATAAAGGGAGTTTAGAGAAGTATAGGAGGTGTGCAAATAATGATTGCAGAATCTCAATATATACGTTTACATGGAAATTCGGAAGTGATAGATACAAGCTGATAAGAAATTCTGAACGAATGACTAAAGAGGATATCGTAAGGTTTTGGAATATATTATATGGAAAACATGGATGTCGATATTGGCATTCAAGAGTGCTATAAGGATTATATTGATGAGGTGCTCGAAAGATCTACAACACCAGAGAATTGTCAAAGGATGAGGAACAAGGAACACTTAGATCGCATAGGTTGTGCATGAGTACATAGTTGAAGAATCGCGAGGATAATTATTAATCTATGGCAACCATATGGTACACTTCTTCAGTAAGAAACATGTCATGGGTATAGAAAACGATACCATGTATATGAGAGGGATTGTTTGTTTTTCTTTCAGGGCCTTAAGTACGCTATAACTAGTAGAGATTTTATACTTTGCAATTCCTCAAGATCTCATACTCTTATATATATGACACAAGTAAAGGAGGAGTTCAAGTGATGACTATAGATTTCTTAGAATATTTTGTGATTATAAACTAATGGCCTCACAGAATTCTATGAGCTAGACTAAATGGTCTAACAAAATGGTTTTTGAAATAGAAATGATTTGAGATCCATCATAGTAAATCTTTTTATAGCTTAAACCATCTTTGGTTTTTTATATGTTGTGTTTGGTATTAATGAGTGGTGAGAATATTTATTGATTCCATTTTAGAGGATACCTCTGATCTTGCATATATATGTTCATCATTTCTGTTTGTTTTTTTGGAGTATAATTTTTCAATAACAACATTTATTGTTATTCTCATGAGGAACACTTGATGTATTTATGTGAAGATTGTTTGTGAAAGATTCTATTGATATTTCCAAGATGTGATGTTTTGTAGGGCTTTGATAGGGATGAAGGACTCAACATCAAAGATGAAGCTTTGGTGATGAATATGAATATGCTGAGATTGAGATTGAGAAGGAAGGTTCTTAAGCTTGATGATGAATATGAAGACGTCGAGATCGAGATTGAGAAGAAATGTCTTTACATGATTCCTTTTTCGGTCATTCAACAACATCAAGAAGACTAGCCAAAGATTGTGATTGTGATTGAGAGTGTGATTGAGAGTGAGAGTGTGATTGAGAGTGAGAATGAGAATGAGAGTGCAATTGTATAATCACATGATTATGATTGTGATTGAGATTGAGATTGAGCTTGAGATTGTGATTGAGATTGAGATTGGGATTGACATCAGCTCGGGGGTGGTTGGGAGGTTGAGGCTTCTTCAAGACGCTATTTTTCAAAGCTAATGTATCAAGAAGGAAAATGCTTCATCCAGAAGTTATTGATGTAATTGGAATCTGAAATCTTAAGATTCACAAGATAAGATCTCTTTATGAATATATATATTTCTGATTTAAAAAGTTTGTCTGATTTGTTCTTTTGATGATAAGACTAATGTTATATTTATCTTTTCTATGTCCGAGTGCTCGTCTTTATGAGATCGTGATTGGAGGAACGCTACAAGTGGTACCAGAGCAAAATCAATCCTCGAGAATGATGGAAGGTCTGACACAAATGATTGTTGAGCAAGAGGAGTTTGTTAAGAAGCTTCTTGAAGAATTATGCAAAGAAGGAGGTGAAAACCAACCAACGGAGTACATTGTGCAAACTTTTCAAGATAAGTTCTTTCGTCCATTGTTTTCTTCATGTGCATGCAATGTGTTTAGAATACTTCAATTGACGAATATGATCTCGACAAAACCTACAAGATCAGATAATTCTAGAGTCAGAACACATCGTGAAATATACAAATATTCTCATTTAGTTTTCTCGATATCAATGTTGCATTCAAATTTTGCATCGATTTGGATAGTATCCATTGTTCCCAACTCCGAGGACAGAGTTCTTCAAAGAAGGGAAGAATGTAAGATACCTTATCATACAGAGATATGCATCTTATCCGATGAAGTTTTTTTTCGAGGTTATGAGTTTGTGACTTCATGTGCATGCTTAGCTTTGTCGGTAATTCTCTTAGTTGTCATCATTAGAATCACGCCTCCGGTACTTATGTCTACACTTCATATAATATGATTATTTGTCTATACACGTTAATTCCTGTGTACCGAGGCATATCCGTGTATCCATAGGAACCTAAGTGTGAAAGAGAATCTCATAGAAATAGAAATCATAAAAACGAACAAAAGAAAACAATGGAACGAATGAACAAAAGTCAAAAGCAAAAATAGAGGTGAAAAGAAAAAGCGAGCGACTAATACGCGAAATCATATATTTGCATGTATATTTTTAGGAAATTCTCAAGCTTGAGGGGCATAAGAGACGGACATATCTGTTCCTTTTTTCTGTTGTTCGCACAAGCCTCATGAGCATGCTGCTAGCTGCATGGAGTTGCAGTTCCTCTTTTCGTCTCACAACCATAGAGTTAGTGACCTAGATATCCTCTCTTTGTGATGTAGAAGGTGATGTGACAAAGAGCACAGTAGAGAGCAGAGACATTGGTATGATACTTCTCTATGTTCGCACAATCCACATACATCAAGAGTACGAGGGCACTATAATCCTTCAAGGAGGTCAAAATCTGGAAAAGCACAATTGCATGCAGCCGTGGAGAACTATATCTGCACAACATGTGAAAGTCTTCTAAGATAAGTCATCTGTTCTTTTATGCATATATGTGAGAAGTGGGATGGATAGGGCAGAGCCAATTCAATATGAGTAAGTTTATTAAAAGAGTAGTACGAATTTCTCGGGAAAATTGGCACGAGAGACAGAGAGTTCACATGCGAATAGGTTGGCTATGAGAAACAAGAAATTATTTCTGTGTGTAAGCATGCAGTTGAGCCAACTCATGAATGGGAAGTCTCAAAAAATAACATAGGATCTAGGGACTCTAGACACAGAAGTTGCATAGGTGTGGTAGATTATCCTGGTAGTTGACCTGTTAGCAATATAAGAACTTAAATAGCCACATTTGAAATGTGAGGTATTTCCAATATATGTTTCATGTTGCAATTATGATGTGTTTTCCGACAACAATGGTGTCTAAATGGGATGACACGTGTCTCCTAGAGGCTTTAAGGATGACTTCATGTCCAACAGGTACCATGTTTCTCTTATTGGTTTGAATATGCCAGTATATACGTTGCTTCTTATATCTTCTTACTACATATGTCAAGCATATTTATGTGCATATATCTTTCTATCTTCTTCTCTTCGATTGAAAACACTTGGAAGCTTACACAATCCACGAACTAAAATCGTCCTGAAATGTTGATGTACAAACAACGATGGAATGCCTTATTTCGTTATATCTACCAAAGATATTAAAAGCGGGTATAGCATTTAATAAACTACGGAAAGGGAATTAAAAGCAGGCAATACCGATAGAACTCATCAATGATTGAGTTAGATCAGAGATTCAGGATATAAAGGGAGTTTAGAGAAGTATAGGAGGTGTGCAAATAATGATTGCAGAATCTCAATATATACGTTTACATCGAAATTCGGAAGTGATAGATAAAAGCTGATAAGAAATTCTGAACGAATGACTGAAGAGGATATCTTAAGGTTTTGGAATATATTATATGGAAAACATGGATGTCGATATTTGCATTCAAAAGTGCTATAAAGATTATATTGATGAGGTGCTCGAAAGATGATACCATTGATCTACAACACCAGAGAATTGTGAAAGGATGAGGAACAAGGAACACTTAGATCACATAGGTTGTGCATGAGTACATAGTTAAAGAATCGCGAGGATACTTATTAATCTATGGCAACCATATGGTACACTTCTTCAGTAAGAGACATGTCATGGGTATAGAAAACGATACCATGTATTTGGGAGGGATTGTTTGTTTTTCTTTCAGGGCCTTAAGTACGCTATAACTAGTAGAGATTTTATACTTATCATTGCAATTGCTCAAGATTTCATACTCTTATACATATGACACAAGTAAAGGAGGAGTTCAAGTGATGACTATAGATTTGTTAGAATATTTTGTGATTATAAACTAATGGCCTCACAGAATTCTATGAGCTATACTAAATGGTCTCACACAATGGTTTTTGAAATAGAAATGATTTGAGATCGATCATAGTAAATCTTTTTATAGCTTAAACCGTCTTTGGTTTTTTATATGTTGTGTTTGGTATTAATGAGTGGTGAGAATATTTATTGATTCCATTTTAGAGGATACCCCTGATCTTGCATATATATGTTCATCATTTCTGTTTATTTTTTAGGAGTATAATTTTTCAATAATAACATTTATTGTTATTCTCATGAGGAACACTTGATGTATTTATGTGAAGATTGTTTGTGAAAGATTTTATTGATATTTCCAAGATGTGATGTTTTGTAGGGCTTTGATAGGGATGGACTCAACATCAAAGATGAAGCTTTGGTGATGAATATGAATATGCTGAGATCGAGATTAAGAAGGAAGGTTCTTAAGCTTGATGATGAATATGAAGACGTCGAGATCGAGATTGAGAAGAAATGTCTTTACATGATTGCTTTTTCGGTCATTCAACAACATCAAGAAGACTAGCCAAAGATTGTGATTGTGATTGAGAGTGTGATTGAGAGTGAGAGTGTGATTGAGAGTGAGAATGAGAATGAGAGTGCAATTGTATAATCACATGATTATGATTTTGATTGAGATTGAGATTGAGATTGAGATGGTGATTGAGATTGAGATTGTGATTGAGGTTGGGATTGACATCAGCTCGGGGGTGGTCGGGAGGTTGAGGCTTCTTCAAGATGCTATTTTTCAAAGCTAATGTATCAAGAAGGAAAATGCTTCATGCAGAAGTTATTGATGTAATTGGAATCTGACATCTTAAGATTCACAAGATAAGATCTCTTTATGAATATATACATTTCTCATTTAAAACGTTTGTCCGATTTGTTCTTTTGATGATAAGACTAATGTTATATTTATCTTTTATATGTCCGAGTGCTCGTCTTTATGAGATCGTGATTGGAGGAACGCTACACATACACACACATTTACATACATGCACATATACACACACAAGCCTACATGTACATACAAATACACATACAACTACACTCATATACATACATTCATGTACACACACCTAGAAACATAAATAACACACACATACATACATATACATTGACATACACATACACACACACATATACATGCACATAAAAATACACATACATACACACATATACACACACATTCATGCAAATACACACATACACATACACACACATACACATACACACACATACACATACACACACATACAAATACACACACATATACATACACATACACATAGATGTATAGAACACATACATACATATACATAGACATACACATACACACACATACATATACATGCACATACAAATACACATACATACACACACAATCATGCAAATACACACATACACATACACACATATACAAATACACATACAAACACATAGACGCACATAAATGTATATACACACATACACATACAGGCATACACATGCATACACACATATACACATACAAATACTCATACGCATTTATCCACATACACATACATAAGAGAATAAGAGAATAAAAGCCTCTCTAAGAATTTTTTTTAATGATTTTTTAAGTACGTAAGGTTAAGGTTCTAAATCCAGTCCACTATAAGAAAATGCCTTGATTTATCCTCTCTCTAGTATTTCTCAACTTCTAGTGCTCTAAAGTGATACTTGGCTGAGAATTCGGACCTAGGTCATCTCTAATAGTATTGTGCATATCAAAGGGTTGAAACTTTCTGTGTCTCAAAAGCTCAAATTAATTCTTCACTAGTTTTGAAATATAGGGCTCGAATAGTGCCATTTTTAGGTACAGAAAAAAAAGTGGGCCTCACTATCTCTATTCCAACCCATGATTTTGAAGGATATCTATTGTCATGCAAATTTATGGATGTCTTCATATATGTCTTTTTATTGCAATTCTTTTATTGTTGGACAGGTACTACTAAAGAAAGTGCTTGACCACTACAAACACATGCTTTTGTGAAAATTCTGCATGCAACATGGGGAGAGCCAACTTTTTATATATTTTGTGGAACATGCACTTCCTTGGGGAGACTCTAAGCTCTCTTTTGAAGGATATTTGTTGTGTTAAATAGGAAGACATAAAAAATCAAAGAGCTACCTTGTGATTGAGAGTCAGATTGATAATGTGATTGAGAGTGCAAGTGTGAATGCCATTGTGATAGCTCGGGGGTGGTCGGGAGGTCAAGGCCTATTCAAGAAGCTATATTCCAAGGCTATTGTATTCATGTTAGGTTTTTTCTTATCTTGTGCAAGTTCTATGTTTCTCTCTTTGACTTCTATTGAGTGATTAGAAGCTCGCGAATCACAATAGCTTGTGATTATGGAAATACTACGACTAATATTAGAGCAAAATCGAGCCTTGAGAATGATAGGATGTTTGATACAAAGAATCCATGAACAAAAGGAGCTTATTTAGAAGGTTCTTGGAGAACTACACAAAGAGTGAGGTGGAAGGTAACCGAAAGGTGCAATAAATTCGTTGGTAGAGCTAATTGATGAGGTGGATGAAGGTGCGCTAACATCTAGTGTGCTTAGAGGAAGACATAAACGCTACATAGCTAGTGTAATTGAAGAAAAACAAAAAAAAAATATCTGAACCATAGCTTTGCGGAGGCTTAGTGGGAAACATGGGGAAGAGGAGCCCTCCAATTGCAATCCCATAATAGGTGTAATAGTAGTGTACTAGATTAATAAGAAGTATCTATCCCTGTGCTTCCATGTTCTCATGAGTGGTTATGCATGAAATGAGAGTAGACATCGACTCTGAAGTCTAATGTTAAAGCGATGAATTCTTACGAAATATTTAAATACATAGTGCCTCACTAATGTATTTAAATAAACATAGTGCAATCAAAACATTCATTTGGAAAGTTTTAATAAATCATTTCTATATTCATAGATTTATCTTGACCAATGTCTTCACTAATTCTCGTGGGTAGGTCTTTCTTGACGTCATACACAAGTTTACAGGTTCCATCTCACATTGAAAAATTATTACAAAGCTTATATATATATATATATATATATATATATATATATATATATATATATATATATATATATATATATATATATATATATATATATACACACACACACAGATACATACATACATACATACATACATACTTTCTGCGGATAAGTAATATAGTGCATCTACTAAATAGCTGATAGGTTGTATGATAGGATTATTGAACCATGAACATGTAATAATTCCAATCCATGAGATAGTGTTGGATTAGTTTCTAAAGCATGTTTAACATTACTTTCTTGGTGATATTTGCTAAACCATAAGCATGGAGTTACTAGGAAGTAATCTTTTAGTGATTGATATAGAAGTGACATTTCATTGAAGCAAGAAATTCACAAGAATGATTACTTCTATCTACAAAAATTCCAACACAAGGCCACAATGTTACATAAGTAATATTAGTTAGTAAAGCAACAAGCGATCTAGACCTATCTTAGTTAAAGCTAGGCATAACACATTTTGTTGTGCCATCTCTACTGTTATAGCTAGTGTGATTGAAGAAAAGGGGAAAACATCCAAACCATAGTTTTGTGGAGGTTTAGTGGGCAACTTGGGCAACAAAAGAACCCAATTCCAATCCCATGATACGAATACCATTAGTGCTCTACCAAAACAGGACACTATTCCATTAAAAACCCATAAATATCTATTTCTACATATTGTATAAAAACTATAGTGTAAAATATATAGATATTTTTATAACCTAGAATATAGAAATGACTGAATTTGGTAAGAAACTCTATCTATCGATAGAACTATATATGAGAAGAAACAAACATCTTGATAGAAAACATTTCCTCATATAAAGCATGTACCTATATCACATATGAAAACCATCTCAATATATCTTTGAATAGCCATACTCCAATCTCCCTAGAACTCAACTTCATCCTAAATAATTAGATTTTCTTAATGATATATGATATATAATATCAATAAAAATGATTGTATAAACATTTAAACTACTTTGTAAATACAAAGATAGCATATTGACTTTAATAATGTAGCATATACAATATTGTCTCATCAAATGATATTCTTAGCATAGAATATAGAAGATTCTTTTTTTTCAAAGAGTAACATATACATTTGGCTCGTGAGCTTGCCAAACAACTATTTCTATAATTCATAATGTCAAATAATATTTTGATAATAAAAATGATTCATAATCATACAATCATTTTGCAAAATAGTTCATAGATGAAAACACTATAATGGCACACATGCAATTCATTTTATGCCATAAATCTAGTAAAGATTAGTAAACTTTCTATATTTAGTATATAGAATATGAAATTTCACTACATTTACAACATTGGAAAGGAAAAGATCATGGTTTGGATAAAAAACCAACAATAACTCACATCATCATAATTTCTATGCCAATATTAGAAGAAGGATCATCAAATTAACAAATAAATTTAAATTTTTTCCTATAGTTTAAGGAAAGTTGTATGTTCTCAAAAATAGCCAATCCTTTCATTAACATAATCCATAGAATACATTTATAAACGGTTGCTTCTATTAATGAAGCGTTTTCATCAAATAATGTCTCTTTTTGAGACATTAAAGAGTCTAAGGACATTGAACTATCCATGTATGAGAGGAGTGTTAACATCATTTCAAATTATTGTTCACCCCTCCTTATATGTTCATTCCATAGTGTAGAGGAGGTATTGGGGTATCTACTTTTACAAGAGGAGGAAATATGTACTTCCAATACTTCACCTACTCAAGCGAGGTTCTCCTTAGGGAAGTATACCCTTTGACATTCCTGTGAGCAAGCACAATCTCAATAGACACACAGTATTGCAGGAACTCAGAAAGAAAGTTAATGACACATGTCAGTATTGAATAATGAACCCACTCCTAAGTTCGAAGAGGGAATTACAATATAAGCAGAAGAAATGCTCTAAAAGTTGATACTCTGAGTTAACATGCTATTCTAGGACTAATCAGATACAAGAGATCCATCCAGTTCATACAA
>CM035418.1:158868565-158906065 GCA_020310875.1 Ceratopteris richardii | reverse complement strand
GTAGTCAATCGGCGCGTGATTAGTGGACGTGAAGATTCGGCAAGGCTCTCTTGAGGCCTATAAAAGCAATGGATTTTTGCTCATTGGGGAACAACATTTTTTTAGAGTTACATTGACGCGTGTATACGTGCATAAGTTCTCTCTTGCACTTGGTGGTTTCAAGTCTACTGTGGAAGCTACTCTGTCGTGTATACAGAGGGGAGGCTTCTCAGTGAAGGGCTATGAGCACTATAGTGTAAGAGAGTAGCTTGGATTCTTCTTCTTTTCCGTGAGTCAGTGTGGTTGATTGTGTTCTATTCTCTTGAGAAGATCTTACCATTTGTATTGTTCTGAGTTAGTCTGCATATCAGTGGTCCTTATGCTGATAGGAAGAAACTGTTGTATTGGAGTATTTACTTTTAAGGAGGCTTGTGGCTTGTTAGTCCTAAATTTGTACCTTAGGCATCACTCTGCCCAACATAGTAATCCTCTGATTTGAATCAAGAAGTGTACGGTCTTCCTTGGTCATATTATTGTTCACATTTTCAGAAGTCTTTACTACTCTGTTCAATCTTTGTATCTACCTGCTCACAGAAATGTTAAAGGGTATACTTCCCTAAAGAGAACCTCCCTTGAGTAGGTGACGTACTGGACGTGTTTAATCTTCATTCTCTACCTTTGTTAAAAGCGGATACCCCAATACCTCCTCTACATTTTGGCATGCCCGGTGGGACCTTTGCATTTCTGTGAGAGGTGTTTTTCCCTATTGCAATTGCGAATAGGTACATGACCCATACACGAGCAGATAAGGAATCTCTTCGTGTTCGAAGGAGCCTTAACAAGTTAGCAATAACCACGGCTAGTGAGTCTACCTCCCCTCTGTCCTCCCTAAATTTATCTATTGATTTGGGTGCGACACCATTGTCAAAAGAAGGGTATAGGAGAACACTAGACTTCTCCTCAGATACGTCAGAAGAGACACCAGTACAAATGGAGGATCTCTCTCATTTACTCTCCAGATTAAACATCAAATTTCCTACCTTCAAGGGACATGCTTATGAAGATGCTGATGATCATGTGAGGAGATTTATCTCTTTATGCCGTGGACGTGGTCTGCAGAATAGAGAAGATGCAATGTTGGCACTTTTTCCATCCACATTCGAGGGTCTTGTAGATAAATGGTTTAGTCAATATGCAGATGGCCATTTCACTACTTGGGAGGCTCTGAAGACGGCTTTCTCACAAACATTCAGACCAAGTGACTCCTCGGAAAGAGCTCTAGATCAGCTAGAGAATTTGAAGCTAAGACCAGGTGAATCTTTTCATGAACTTCACACTAGAACAAAAGCACTTGTTGCACGTCTGCCACATGCTCCAGGTGACTTTTTGGTTAAAAAGTGGATAGAGAAGGCTCTGCCAAGGTCATCTCAGCAGAAGCTCCGTGAGTCTCTTAGATTGGATGCCACTCTCAATGATTTTGTTGCAGCGGCATCACGCATTGAAGAAGCAAGGCAACATTTTGAGGGGGATACACAACAAAAGTAGGCTACAGATCTGGATCCTATTGAGCAATTAAGGAGGGAACTGGAAGCATTGAAGATGCAACAAAATCAACAAGAAGAGAAGGTCTTGCCGCCACTGCGTCGCACTGATGATGAAGTAGCCCAACTTCGCCGTGAGTTAGAAGATTTGAAGACCACTCAGGATATAAGGAGACAAATTTGGTGTACAATCTGTAACAACAATGGACATTCCAATGCTAATTGCCCTATTAAGGTAAGCTGTCAATTTTGTGGAAAAGATGGTCATGAAGCCAGAGATTGTTATTACCTCAAGGATACACAGCAGAGAGGTAACCCTCAACTTTTGGATTCATACTAGGATAGTACTTCAAATACATCTAATAGAGAGGAGAATAGGCGTGCAAAGCCTAGATATAATAGACCCTTGATGTGCTATCGTTGTGGTGAATATGGCCACATGCAAAACAGGTGTTCCCTCCCAGAAGATGCACCTCCTTGTCAGCATTGTCCAGAGGCCAAGGATCATTATACCAAAGATTGCCCAAGAGGTCGTCCTGCTCCAATCCACATGATTGCAGTCTCTCCACATGAAGAAAGGAAAACCACTCAATCCTATGCTGTTTCATCCTCTGCTATGCCCATGATGACCAGAGCTAGGCAAGCAGCAACAAACCTTAGGGGGGAACAACAAGGAATTCAGGATAAAGAGGAAGAAAAGAAGTCTGGATGGAAGGACCAAGTGGAAATTGAAGGAGCCTATGAAGAAATGACTACTTCTCTAAGGGGCCAACCAACAAGTCTGCAAGAAAACACTCAGGAGGTAAGCATTGAACAAATCTTGAAAGGTGTTCATCACAAGGTTAGTCTATATGAACTTATAAGGATGGATTCAAAAATAAGAAGTGACTTACTGAAGATTATACACTCTGCTCACTTGGTCCAATCACCTAGTATAGATGGTTTCATGGTTGATTTTCCTCCTGCACCCTTAGCAGACTACCAAAGTTCGAGATTATCAGTTTGTATAAAGGATGAAGCTCTTACAGGTGTGATCATAGATGGAGGCTCTGGTATCAATTTGATGCCAGATTTTACAATGAAGAAGCTGAAATTGAACCCCACCAAGTTGGCACCATTCACGGTTACATTGGCAGATCAACATCGGGTTGCACCACTTGGCATTATTGAAAAGGTATTGATGGTAGTACAGGGTTGCCACTTTGTGTTGGATTTTGTTGTTATTGGACTTCCACAGGAGACTTCATATGCTTTGCTCCTGGGGAGACCTTGGCTGAGACAAGCAAAAGCTTTGCAAGATTGGGGAAAAAATAAACTATGGATTTCAACAAATACCAATAGCCAATTGCAACTACATTTGGAAGAAGGATTTGACTCAGGAAAAACTACTGGATATACTGTGGACACTCAGGTAATGCCCTCTCTACCCCTAGAAGAGGATACATTGTTAAATTGGATGATGGGAAGTGCGGAATGCTGCACAGTGGAGATTAATGAAATTGAGGAAGAAGTTGCAGATAAGGTAATTACAGGAAGGGGCAATGAAGACCACAAGGTGTTGGAGAATGAGCAATTGCAGGAAAGCACAAGCCGTGAGGAGGCAACCAATATAAAAGTATCAGAGATGGAAGATTATGAACTCAAGAGCAGAGAAGATCTTCCTTTTGCAGATATACCTCAAGGATGGATGGAAGAACATGTTCCAGAATATAAATTAAAATCCACTCCTGCATATAGTGGAGATGATTTCTCAAGCAAGACCAATTCTGAAACATTGGTTCAAGAAGTAAATTTAGGGGATGAAAAGAACCCTCAAATAGTTCACTTGGCATCCTGGTTGTGGCATTATCCTCCTTTGCTACAGAAGGTAACTTCTTTGCTTTTTACTTACAAAAGTGTCTTCACATGGTCCTACAAAGATCTAACAGGAATACCAGAAGAGCTTGGATTACATCGGATACCCTTGGTTGAGGGAGCTGCACCTGTAAGAAGTAGGCCATATCGACTCAATCCAAAGTATGCAGAGGCGGTAAAAGCAGAGATTACAAAACTAGAGGAAGCAGGTATAATTGTGCCAGTAGAACATTCCAGATGGCTTTCTTCTATGGTTATTGTGCCCAAGAAAAATAGTGGAAAAATAAGAGTATGTGTTGATTTTCGTGCTTTGAATAAAGTAACTATTCAAGATGGATTTCCTCAGCCCTTCATAGAGCAAGTACTTGAAGAGGTAGCTGGTCACACTTTGTATAGTTTCTTGGATGGTTTTAGTGGCTACAATCAGATAGTGATCCATCCTGATGATAGGGACAAAACAACCTTTGTCACTCCGTGGGGCACTTATGTCTATACTCGAATGGCTTTTGGTTTGAAGAATGCACCGGCTTCATTTAATAGAACGATGTATCTGATATTGGGCAAATGGTTAACAACCTTTCTACGCATTTTCATGGATGACTTTTCAGTATTTTCAGGTACAGATAGAAGGGCAGCAGTTCAAGATTTCCATGACCATTTGGAAAATCTAAAAGAAATTTTTGAACAGTGTCTCAAAGCAGGTTTGAAATTGAATCCTGATAAATGTCACTTTTTGGTCACTAAGGGCACTCTTCTTGGTCACATAGTATCTGCTGAAGGCATAACTGTTGACCCTGCAAAGGTTACAGCTATTCTTTCCATGCGTATTCCACAAAGTCCAAAGGAAGTGCAAAGTTTCTTGGGCCATGCAGGGTATCACAGAAGATTCATTCGGATGTATTCAGAAATTGCTAAGCCTTTGTCAAGGCTTACTAGTAAAAGGATTCCTTTCTCATGGAGTGCTGAAGCTGACAAAGCATTTTGTGAACTAAAGTTGAGGCTATGTACTGCTCCCCTTTTAAGTGTTCCTAATTGGTCATTGGAATTTCATGTGCATATAGATGCTAGTCTTCATGTTGTTGGTGCAGTTCTAGCTCAACCATCATCTCACAAAGTGGATAGACCTATCTCTTATGCAAGCAGACTACTCAACCAAGCTGAAAGAAATTACAGTACAACGGAAAGAGAAGGTTTGGCTATCGTATTTGCTCTTCAGAAGTTCCGACATTATCGCCTTGGTGTACATTTCATTGTTATTTTTTATCATGAGCCCTTGAAGTATTTGATAAACAAGCCTAGAGTAGCTGGAAGGATTTGGAGATGGTTACCCCTATTTCAGGAATTTAATTTTGATATTCATATTAAGCCAGGAAAAGAGCACTACATGGCAGATCAAGTGTCCAGGACGGCAATGAGCGAAAAGGCAACAGGTATTAATGATGAATTGGTAGATAGCAATCTTTTTCTAGTAGCAATTCGGGCAGGTTGGTATGATGAAATTCTCCATGTTCTCACTACTAGAAAGATCCCAGAACACTTGACACCTGTAGAAAAGAGAAGATTGCTCCTGAAAACCAAAGCATATTCTCTTATAAATGGAAATTTATATAAATACTGTCAGGATGACATATTGAGAAGGTGTGTCTATCCAGAGGAGGTAAAACTTTTGCTAGAGGCTGCACACAATGAAGGACATCTAAAGGGGGAAGAATTGGCTCATAGAATCATCCACAAAGGTTTATGGTGGCCTCATATTTTCAAGGATGCAATCAAGTTTTCTAAAGAATGCCACATCTGCCAGAGGTGTGCTCTCGCGCCAACCAGATTGAATTTCCAACCATTGGTCATATCTACAGGATGGCTCCCATTTGAACGATGGGGTCTTGATTTCATAGGGCCAATTAGCCCAACTGGGCAACCAGGAGGTAAAAGGTATATTTTGATGGCCACATGCTATGCCACTAAATGGATAGAGGCTAAAGCTACTGTGGACTGCACGGCTTTAACAGTAGCTAAATTTATGTATAAACGTATTTTCTCAAGATTTGGTTGCCCACTGGAAATTACTAGTGACAGGGGCACACATTTTGTAAATCAATTGCTCCAGTTTATATTTGACAGGTACAAAATCTTCCATAAAAAATCTTGTGCCTATTACCCAAGGGCAAATGGCCAAGCAGAGATTTCCAATAAGATTTTGATTGGACTACTTCACAAATTATCTTTTGATCATCAAAGCTCTTGACCACTAGCATTAATTGGTGCAATTTGGGCTTTCAGAACCACGAAGAGGGGAACCACAGGCGAGACTCCATTTCGCTTAGTTTATGGGAAAGAGGCATTGGCACCATTTGAGTTTATCATCAGAAAGGAAATAGGAATCAAAACCATTGGCATTGAACCCCCCATTCAGAGATTGGTGGCATTAGAAGAGTACAGAGAAGGGGCAATGCAGAAACTTCTGGTGACACAAGAAGAGCGCAAGAAATTGCATGACAGGTATCTGAGATCCAATGAAGTTCAGGAAGGGTCCATGGTTTTAGTACATCAAATTCCACCAAATTTAACTAAATTGGCCCCCAAATGGACAGGACCATATAAGGTTATCAAGGTATTGCCACATGGTGCAGTGCATCTGGAAGATCTGCAGGGTAAAAGGATGCCCCTCGTCAACATCTCCAGGGTGAAGAGTTATTTGAATTGATGCAAGTAGAGGAAATTCACTCACTATACATACCAAAGTTCTTTCATTTTCTGTAGTTCATTTTGAAGGAATAAGCAAATGAAGGAGTTGTTGCACCGGGACGGTGCAAAATCTTGATATGGGGGTCTGTAGATCCCTCTCTTCCCTCTCCTTCCCTTCCTCAGGGGGTGATTTTTTGGCCAAGCGGACTTTCCTTCAGAGCCATGTCAGCCTTTCAAGTATATTCAGATAAGAGACGATACAATTGATCTGGATGATTTATAGGTTGAGCAGGCGTTCCATTCAGGTGTTCTTTTCTCTGCGAAAAGAGAAACGGCGAGTGAAATGAATCAACATCGTTGAGTCGCAGAAGACCAGCAGATTGAAGAGATTTCTAGCCCTTTTTGTGGGGCTTTCAAGCATACATCTCGTCTTAATTTTGGTGTTTTTGGTGCTGTTTGTTCTGCCATATTGATGGAGCATCATTTAGTCATACAAATGAGGCATTACAACTCTCTCTCTCTCCTTTTCTCTCTCTTTCCCTCACTCTCTCTCTCTTTTTCCCTTTCGCTCTCTCTCTCTCTCTCTCTCTCTCTCTCTCTCTCCCTCTCTCTCTCCCTCTCTCTCTTTCCCCGATTTCTCTCTCTCTCTCTCTCTTTCTTCTCTCTCTCTCTATTTCCCTCTCTCTTTCTTTCCTCTCTCTCTCTCTATTTCCCTCTCTCTTTCGGTCTCTCTCTCTCTCTCTTTCTCTCTCTCTCGCTCTCTCTCTCTCTCTCTCTCTCTCTCTCTCTCTCTCTCTCTCTCTCTCTCTCTCTCTCTCTCTCTCTCTCTCTCTCTCTCTCTCTCTCTCTCTCCCTCTCTCTCTCTCTCTCTCTCTCTCTCTCTCTCTCTCTCTCTCTCTCTCTCTCTCTCTCTCTCTCTCTCTCTCTCTCTCTCTCTCTCTCTCTCTCTCTCTCTCTTTCCCCCCTTCTTCTCTCTCTCCTCCCCCGCCCCCGCGGCCATCCTCCCCCCGCCCCCGCGGCTCTCCTCCACCCGCCACCTCCTCTCCGCCCCCCGCCCCTCCTCTTCTCCACCCGCCGTCCCTCCCACTCCGCCCCCCGCCCTCCTCTCCTCCACCCCCCATCCCTCCACTCCCCCTACTCCCTCCTCCTCACCCCCACTCCGCCTCGCGCCCTCTTCTCCTCCACCCGCCACCCCCTCTCCGCCTCCCGCCCTCTTCTCCCCCACCCGCCACCCCCTCTCCGCCCCCCGCCCTCCTCTCCTCCACCCACCATCCCTCCCACTCCGCCCCCCGCCCCTCCTCTCCTCCACCCGCCATCCCTCCACTCCCCCTACTCCCTCCTCCTCACCCCCACTCCGCCCCCCGCCCTCCTATCCTCCACCTGCCACCCCTCTCCGCCCCCCGCCCTCCTCTCCTCCACCCGCCATCCCTCCCACTCCGCCCCCTGCCCCTCCTCTCCTCCACCCGCCATCCCTCCACTCCCCCTACTCCCTCCTCCTCACCCCCACTCCGTCCCCCGCCCTCCTCTCCTCCACCTGCCACCCCCTCTCCGCCCCCCGCCCTCCTCTCCTCCACCCGCCATCCCTCCCACTCCGCCCCCTGCCCCTCCTCTCCTCCACCCGCCATCCCTCCACTCCCCCTACTCCCTCCTCCTCACCCCCACTCCGCCCCCCGCCCTCCTCTCCTCCACCCACCACCCCCTCTCCGCCCCCCGCCCTCCTCTCCTCCACCCGCCATCCCTCCCACTCCGCCCCCCGCCCTCCTCTCCTCCACCCACCATCCCTCCACTCCCCCTACTCCCTCCTCCTCACCCCCACTCCGCCTCCCGCCCTCTTCTCCTCCACCCGCCACCCCCTCTCCGCCCCCCGCCCTCCTCTCCTCCACCCGCCATCCCTCCCACTCCGCCCCCCGCCCTCCTCTCCTCCACCCGCCATCGCTCCACTCCCCCTACTCCCTCCTCCTCACCCCCACACCGCCCTCCGCCCTCTTCTCCTCCACTCGCCACCCCCTCTCCGCCCCCCGCCCTCCTCTCCTCCACCCGCCATCCCTCCCACTCCGCCCCCCGCCCCTCCTCTCCTCCACCCGCCATCCCTCCACTCCCCCTACTCCCTCCTCTCTCCTCCACCTGCCATCCCGCCATCCCTCCGAAGAATGAAGTGAAGGTGCTGCCATCCCGCCATCCCTCCGAAGAATGAAGTGAAGGTGTAGGCAGAAGAAGGACGGAGACTAGTCATGAAGAGGTCTGGAATAGGTGAACTTTTGTAAAAGAACATGAGCAAAAAGCAGAAGCTTACACACACAGATAGTCAAATGAAAGATTAACCTTGTTGGTTATGATTAGTCATTCATCTAATTTTTAGAAGGCGTTATGAAATAACAAAACCACAAAATGAGAATCTCTGATGGCAGGGAAAAAGATAAAAATTTGCAGGGTAAAAAGTGGAAATGGAATTGCCACCAACCATTCACGGCTATCACCTATTTTGTGGATCTAATTCAAATCAAGGAGAATAATTGACCTACCCCTCCAATCTTGGGTAGTCAATCGGCGCGTGATCAGTGGACGTGAAGATTCGGCAAGGCTCTCTTGAGGCCTATAAAAGCAATGGATTTTTGCTCATTGGGGAACAACATTTTTTTAGAGTTACATTGACGTGTGTATACGTGCATAAGTTCTCTCTTGCACTTGGTGGTTTCAAGCCTACTGTGGAAGCTACTCTGTCGTGTATACAGAGGGGAGGCTTCTCAGTGAAGGGCTATGAGCACTATAGTGTAAAAGAGTAGCTTGGATTCTTCTTCTTTTCTGTGAGTCAGTGTGGTTGATTGTGTTCTATTCTCTTGAGAAGATCTTACCATTTGTATTGTTCTGAGTTAGTCTGCATATCAGTGGTCCTTATGCTGATAGGAAGAAACTGTTGTATTGGAGTATTTACTGTTAAGGAGGCTTGTGGCTTGTTAGTCCTAAATTTGTACCTTAGGCATCACTCTGCCCAACATTGTAATCCTCTGATTTGAATCAAGAAGTGTACGGTCTTCCTTGGTCATATTATTGTTCACATTTTCAGAAGTCTTTACTACTCTGTTCAATCTTTGTATCTGCCTGCTCACAGAAATGTTAAAGGGTATACTTCCCTAAAGAGAACCTCCCTTGAGTAGGTGACGTACTGAACGTGTTTAATCTTCATTCTCTACCTTTGTTAAAAGCGGATACCCCAGTACCTCCTCTACAAATATGCACTAATAGTGCATTTGAACCTTCTTTGCTGATGGCTAAATGTGACCCCATACATGGGAAATATATGGCTTGCTCTTTGATGTATCGAGGAGATGTTGTTCCAAAGGATGTTAATGTAGTTGTTGCGACGATCAAGACAAAGAGAACAATTCAGTTTGTGGATTAGTGTCCTACTGGTTTCAAATGTGGAATTAATTATCAACCCCCCCACCCACCCCCACCACCATCTCCACCTCCCTCTGCGTCCCCCCTCATCTTTTTCCCCACAACCCCCACAACCACCCCTACCGCCATCTCCACCGTCCCCCTCCATCCCCCTCATCGTTTCCCCCACAACCCCCACCACCATTTCCACCACCCCCTCCACTCCCTCATCTTTTCCCACACAATGCCCACACCCACTCCCACCACCATCTCCACCACCCCCTCATCTTTACCACCACAACCCCACCACCCACCCCCACCACCATTTCCACCACCCCCTCCACTACCTCATCTCTTCCCCCACAACCCCCACACCCACACCCACCTCCACCACCCACCCCCACCACCATTTCCACCACCCCCCTCCGCCCCCTCATCTTTTCCCCCACAACCCCCACAACCAACCCTACCACCATCTCCACCGTACCCCTCCATCCCCCTCATCTTTTCCCCCATAACTCCCACCCCCACCACCATTTCCACCACCCCCTCACACTACAAGGAATACGGGCGTGTAGCGACGGTTAACGCGACAGAATTTCGTCGCTATAAAATTGCAACTTGCGTTGGAATTACCGTCCAGCGTGGACCGTCGATTATACGATGCAAAAAACGACGGTATTTGCGACGGTATTCGCCTAACGTCGCTTAAACGACGCTTGTCAAAGGCGTCGCTTAAGCGACGCTTTTTAGCGTCGCATAAGCGACGCTTTTTAGCGTCGCATAAGCGACGGTCCATAAGCGATGGTCCATTATGCGACGGTACATTATGCGACGGCCCACACTGTCGCTTATACGACGACGGGTTGCATCGCTTATACGACGATCTGTTGACAGACAAAAATTACAACGCTGGAGGCTCTGCAATCGGCATTTTCACGCATCCGATCGAAGAGCTCTCCAACGTTCGCAATTGCGCTGCGCTTACGAGCTGAAGCAAGTATATGCAGAATTGTTGTTTTGCTTAAGCTCTCTGTTATTGTCTCCCTCTGTCTTTGTTTCTCTCTTTCTACATCTTTCTCTCTTTGAATTTTCTCTCTCTCTCTCTAGATCTCTCTCTCTCTAGATCTCTCTCTCTCTAGATCTCACTCTCTCTCTCTCTAGATCTCTCTCTCTCTCTCTAGATCTCTCTCTCTCTCTAGATCTCTCTCTCTCTCTCTCTCTCTCTCTCTCTCTTCTCTCTCTTTATTGCAGGTTATTCAAGAAGCTAACCAAGCAAAAACTATGGATCATAATTGTAAGTACAATTTCTATTATTTGTAGATCATTTGAATTGTGTTATTTTCATTACATACCATACTCACACTTATTGATATGCACTCATACACTTATACATGATGAAGAAGCACACACACATGGTGACATGCATATACCTATATATACACATATACATGCACATACACACACATACACACACATACACATAGAGTTATACATATACACACACATACACAAGAACATGCACATATTGATACATACATATACACTTATACATGCACATGCATATACATACATATATGCACACATACACATGCACATATACACATATACATGCACATACACACACATACACATAGAGTTATACATATACATGCATATACATATACACACATACACATGCACATGCACATACTCATACACACATATACACTTATACATGCACATACATACATATACACACACATACACATGCAGATACATACATATACACACACACATACACATACACTTAGGTACACACATATGAATGAATTATATAATTAAAGTATTAAAACACATGCTTTATATAAACAATAATAACAATCAATAGAACAAAACTCTTCATTACTTAATACCATACACACAATTCAAAACATGACTGAAATGAAAAATATATAGATAAATATATGTATATATAAATGTAAATACATATAATCCAATGTCATAATCAACGTCTAAAATCCTAATCATCATCATCATGATCATCATCATCATCAGCAATATCCTCATCCTCATCCTCATCCTCATCCTCATGATCACCCTGTGACGATCGAGATCGTCCCTCCTGTGTCTGTCTCTCCACCTCATCCATATTTGTCTCCCCATAATACTCCTGTATTACATATAACAAACATAAATCAATAAAATAATTAAAACATTCATAACAACAAAATAATTATATAAAATTTAAAAATACTCACAAAGGCATCAGGATGATCTTGTATATACTCGCTCAAACGCCGATATCCAAAATGTGTAGCATACTCGATCTCGTGTTTCGTAGGATATCGGCCATAATCCTTTCGCTGCAATGAAACAAATAAAAAACATTAGTTGCTTGCATTTTAACTAAAATAAAAAATATACTCACAATAACACATATACTTACAAACGTAGCTACAAAACCATTATAGCCCACCTAAGTGCGATGTGTGGCCCGACTCCACTCTCTTCTTTGCAGCAGCCTGTTTATTCAAGGAAAAAAATACATAATTAAATTAAAAAATTACTAAAATATCTAAAAATTATAAATATAAACTATTAATTTGTGTACCTTCTGTTGAGGAAATGACTCCTGAAGACGTAACTGTCTACGAAAAAACTGCCACGACTCAGGTGGTATGTTAGCTCGCCTCTTATTTTTTTCGACCATACAATATCTCCTGTTAATTTAATCTCAAACAGAAAAAAAAGTCAGAATACATACACATATATACACACATATACACATACACATACACATACACATACCCACATACACATATACATGCAAACATATACGCATGCATATATGTATATATATACACATATACATACATATAACATAAACAAACATATACATATCCACATATATACGTACACACACATGCATGCATATACACTCATTCATACAAAATACATGCATTTATCCCACAATAATATGTGTTGTGTATATGTGAATATGTGTGTATGTATAAATGTGTATATGTGAATATGTGTGTATGTGTAAATATGTATATGTGAATTTTTTATTTATGAAGATAATCAAATTATTAATATCAAATACCATTATTTGTAGATTCTGATCAATCAGATGGAACTCCACCACCGTCTCCTCATCCTGCAACGACTTTATACTGTAAGTATATGAAATATTTAATTTTAACTATATTTGATGGATACATAACTTATATATTTTTTTTATGTTTCTTATGATGTGCAGATTCTGATCAATCAAAGGGTACTCCACCACCTCCTACCCATGCAACGACTTCACATGTGTCCTCCGATAGGAATTATGATGAATTTTACTATCAAGAGCATATTATATGTTGGTGTAACTCTTGTTATGGCACGTATCGAAGACCACGATTGGAATGTATTGAACATGAGGCAGAGTATGGTACTTTTGAGCATGCACCATCACCTAGTCAATGTGATAATGCTTGGGTATGTATTTTCTATATATATTAATGTCATTTTTTTATTTAAAAACCATGTATAAAATCAAATTATTATTGATATACAGGAATACTTGCTCGATGATGATGATGATGATGATTTTTCTCATAATGTTAATATACCTCGTACACGTCATGGACTTGCTGTTCATCAATTATAAGCAGAGGTTTCTAGAAATCCTCTACCTCCTGGTTTAGAGAATGAAACGGTTGGAGATGATCCATTGCCAGCTCGTGATTGTTCTTTAGTACAAACATATGATAGAAGAAGATATGGAGGATGGAATAGAGGACCACTTCCTTTAGATGGAGAGGTTTTCAACTTTTGGGGTAATCGCTATATGATTGCTCCATCCACTATTACTAATGCTGGTCGTGGTCTCTTTATTGTAGAGGATTTGTATGTGCCTTCGAACTCTGAAGTCACTCTTATGTCATTTTGTGGTCCTATATATGGATGGGGAGATCGGCATCGACTTTCACGTTATGTTCAAAGCATGAGTACTTATGGAATATGCTTGAACGCAGCATCTCTTACTAGTAGAAGGATTTTACATGTAGAAAATGAAAGATTATATATTGATGGAAGACCTTACACACATGGAAATATAGCAGGTTTAATAAATAGTAGTCGAGGGTTACATAATAGTTCAAGGACTAATTGCACATTTGAGGAGCATGAAAATAGTCATGAATCACCATACATGAGTAGAGATGTATCAAGATACATAGTTGTCAATGCTATTACTGCATTACATGCTGGTGATGAACTATTAGTGAATTATGGATGGCGTAGACCTCCAAGAGCACCTTTTAGCTTGAGAGAATAAAAATTTTCTATCCATATTTAATAAGTTATATACTTAATTTTATATTTGAAGTTTAATTTTTATTCATTTATGGAATACTAATGAGTTTTATTTATATGTGTAGATTCCAACGTATGATGTTGATGATATTCGTCCACAACATTCACAATTACCAATAAGACCTCATTTATCAGAAGCTTCCATGAGAAGGCTACACAAAACTAAGCCTGTGCAATATGCAAAGTCGAAAGATCTATATTCAAAAGATGATAAAGTACAAGATTTGTGTGACAATGATGAAGATGATGGCATGGCAAATTTTATTGAGGATTGGTATCAAAATGACAGTGAGAGCATGGATATTTCTAAAAATGAGAAATATCTTCGAGAGGAATGTCTAAAGCATGTATATGAAGGAAGTCGTTTGACACGACTAAGTGCGAGCTTACTTATTCTCAACCTTCAAAATCGTTTTGGATGGAGTAATGTATCTGTTTCGACACTATTAAGGTATAATTTTCAATTTTCTATCTATTTATATATATGTGCATAAATATATATATATATATATATATATATATATATATATATATATATATATATATATATATATATATATATATATATATATATATATATATATATATATATATATATATATGCAGGTTTTTATTCTTACTATAGATAAGGTAAGAACAAGAACTTGAATTGAATGGACACTTTTTGTCCGCGCATCTTTTAAAACTATTAATGCATCTTTCAAAATATTCATAAAAAATTTGATTGTTTGGATGGCAGGATACGATTGTTTGTTTTGGAGGATATGAAGTATGTACCTTCATTGAATGATTTGTCGATTCACGCATATGTTCAGTTTGAAAGTGTGAGAAGCGGATTTATAATTTGTATTCAAAGAATTTGGCACTGTTTATAGGCCATACAATGGTGACCTGGATGCATCGCATGCACAGAGGGTATTCAAGATAGAGCAATCTGATTATAATGGACTAGTGCCAGCAAGATTCCTAGGGTATGCAGTAAACCTCTTGCATGTCAATGATGAGCATTTGAACTTTAGGATACAAAGTGGAAATCATGGTGGCTTGAGAGGATCACTTTTATACATGCAAGAGGTTTACTGCATACCCCAAGAATCCTGCTAGTACTAGTCCCTTATAATCAGGTTGCTCTATCTTGAGTAACCTCTGTGCATGCGATTCATCCAGGTCACCATCGTATGGCCTATAAATAGTGCCAAATTCTTTGAATAGCAATTACAAACTCGCTTCTCGCACTTTCAAACTGAACATATGATAGAATCGACAAATCATTCAATGAAGGTATATACTTCATATCCTCCAGAACAAACAATCATATCCTGCCATCCAAAACAATCAAATTTTGCGGAAATATTTTGAAAGATGCACATAAGCATACACATATATAAAATTATATGCATATATATATGTATATTTATTTATTTACTTTCTTTAATATATCATTTTTTTTATAAACTTACAGGTTATTATCTGAAAAGTTTTTACCAAGTCAAAATATTCTTCCTACCTCACATGATGAAATGAAGAAGATAATCAACAATCTTGGTATAGATTATCAATGTATACATGCATGTCCTAACGATTGTATTTTATATAGAGGTGAATATGCAGACTCTTTGACATGTCCCAAATGTCAATCTCCTCGATATAAGGGTGAAGAAGGTAAAATCCCAAATAAGGTATTGAGACATTTTCCATTGGCTCCACGGATTAGACATATGTTTCAAAGCCCCGAATTATCAAAGCTTTTGACTTGGGAACATGATCACAAAAGTACTGATGGAATAATCAGAATTCCTCATGATAGTGTTGCTTTTCAGCATATTGATTCTACATGGCCTGAATTTGCACAAAATCCACAGAATCTAAAGTTAGGAGTTGCATTAGATGGGGTTAATCCATTCTCCATGAAATCCAGTAAATGGTCAACATGGCTAGTGGTAGTCATAAACTACAATCTTCCGCCATATCTTAGCATTAAAAAGGAACATTTAATGCTTTCACTTTTAATCACAGGCAAAAGACAAGTTAAAGATATGAATGTATATCTTGCTCCTCTCATTGACGATCTTCAAGAGTTATGGAGAGGTATTAATGTCATTGATATATCAAAAAGCATCAATGAAAGACATATTACGATTCGTGGTATTGTGGCTTGGACTATTCACGATTTTCCTGGATATGGCGTTTGTTCAAGTATTGATGTAATTTTTTTATTCAATATGCATGTAAATAAATATGATTTAATCTAATTATATTTTTATCCTTTTCCATGATGCAGGAATATCTACTAAGGGTTATAAAGCTTGTCCATATTGTGGTGATTGGTTGAGATCAATCTATAGTAAGAATCTCAACAAAAATATTTATCTTCGACATCGATGATTCTTGCCTGATGATCATCCATTAAGATCTAAAAGAGAAGCGATACATTTTAATGGAAAGCTTGAAACAGGCCAGTATCCAAAACCTATGACGCCTATGGATTGGTATACAAAATGGACAGATGGACCTCTGATAGATCCAGAAGCAAAAATCTTCAGTGATGATTCAGATAATGAGTATGTGAACAAAGGTAAAGGGAAATTGGCACTCGCAGAGAACATATCAATATGGTATTCTTTGGAGTATTGGAAAGAGTTAAAAGTATGTCATCTTCTTGATCCTATGCATATATTCAAAAATATTGGTTATTCACTATGGCAGCATCTTCTTGGACTAAAAGATACCACAACATCAAGGAATGATTTGAAAGATAAAAAATCCAAACCAAAGTTATGGCCAGTTTTTGATAGACATCGACAAGAAACGACTTATGCATCTGCTCCTTGGGTACTTACGACAAAAGAGATACAGACTATCAATAATAGAATTCAATTGATCAAGACTCCTACAGGATATGGAGCATCGTTTCAAAACATGTTTACTATGGATGATAAGAGCTTATCTGGATTAAAGACCCATGACTGGCATAACTTTTTGAAACATATTTTACCTTTGGTTATCGATGGATGTACAACGAAAGGAGTACGAGATGTGATCTATCGTCTTGGATCACTTATAAGGTAATTATGATACTTTTATATTTAATATGTATGAATATTGGATATCTTTTATTTTTTAATTAACTTCTTTACAATTGTTTTTATGATTTGTCTAGGTGGATTACATCCAAAGAGATCGATAAAAATTCGATCCCACAAAAAAAACGTGAATGCAAAGAGCTACTATGTTTGATGGAAAAAGAACTTCCTACTTCATTTTTTGATATTCAAGTTCATTTACTAGTCCATCTTGTAGATGAGATAGAGATTGCCGGTGTTGTCAACACTCGATGGATGTTTTGGGTCGAGCGATTTATGGGAATACTAAAAGGTTATGTGCAACAAAGAGCAAAACCAGAAGGATCCATGGCAAAGGGTTGGATGCTTGAAGAGTGCATGTATTACATTAGTGAGTACCTTTAAAGAGTTCATGAAGAAGCTCCACGTGCATGGACCAACGAGTCTTCTTCAAAAATAACAGATGAGGTATTATCAGGTAAGGGGGTTCCATTCTTATTTACATTTCAAGAAAAAAATGATGTTTCTACTTTTGTAGCATATAATAGCGAATGCATGCAAGCATTCGTTAGCGAGTACGAGGAACTTCAAAGTCTCCAAAGTAAAAGGAGAAAAAACAAAAGATCTAGACGTAATCTCGATAATAATGAGATTACAGATATACCTTCTTTCACGGATTGGCTATATAGTCGTTTGCAACGCGCCAACGCAAATAATGAAGAAATCTCAGATGAGCAAAGAGAGTTAATGATAGGTTGTGAACAAAAGGTAATTTTATTAAAATATATATTTTATTTTTTTCATATATGTATGTTAGTTTCTATTTACTAATTGAATTGTTTTTGCAGGCTCAAATGTTCACTAATATGTGGGCTTTTGGACAGCATATTAGAATCAAATCCATTGATTCTTTACGTAAAACAGAGGATTCTAGTATTGTTGCTTGTTTCAAGCAACTATCACGTGCTAGCTCAAAAGACACGAACCTTATAGATAGCGAACTTGGTTACGTAGGAACTATTGTTGGTATCTACGAAATTTCATTTCGTACATTCAAACAGGTAGAAAAAAGTTTATATATATTTTTTAGAGTTAGTTATTTTTTTAAGCACCTAATAATGGGACGTTTTTGTTGTTATATATTTTGATAGGTCATTTTGAAGGTTGACTGGTATCGAGCGGAGTATAAAGGTAGTAATTCTACAATAAGAAATGAATTATCTGGGTTTTGGGCAATTGATTCTTCCAAGGTAATGCAATCTACTAAAGAACCATATATTCTTCCTAGGCATATTGAACAAGCATTTTTTTATAAAAACCTAGATGCTCATCCTTGGTGGCAAGTCATTCATGTGCAACCTAGAGGTAGGTCATTGTTTGAACAGTTTATTGTTAGAGAGATTGAAGAAAGTCCTCTTGATGATTCAGCATCAGATACTGATACATCAATATCTGGAATAGAAATTAGACTCATTATATGTGATAATGATACTAATCTTTTTGATGAAGAGGATAATTCTCTACATGCTGATTCTACTGATGAGGAAGAGGAATTACCAGAAATAGATATTAATCCACCAATAGATGATGTGATTCATGAGAACATAGATTTAACAATAGAAGAAATAAATGAAATCAATAAGGATAATGAAGATGAGACTATATTGATGTCTTACCAAGATGATGGCAATAATGAAAACATATGAGCAGATTAGATAGTAACTTGAAGCTTCTGAATGGATATCAGATAATAGGTTTTTTTTATTAACTTGAATAACGATGAATCCTACTAGAGAGATGAAATCATGTTCTTCTAACTTAGAACATGAAGCTCGGGGGTATGCCTAATTATTTTATATATAGCTTTATCTTCGAAGAGTAAATTTTTATCATGTATGTATGCATATGTGTGTGTATTCATGTGTATTATATGTATACATATATTAGTATGCATATATATGTATTTCATGTATATGTATGTGTTTGCATGTGTGTGATATATGTATACATGTATTCATGTACGTAATATATGCAAGTGTTTATAATTGTGTACATGTATATATGTATATGTGTCTATGTGTAAATATGTACATGTAAATATGTATGCATGTATATATATGTTTATGTGTGCATGTAGGCATGTACATGTATGTGTAAATATGTACATGTAAATATGTTAGTATGTATATATATATTTATGTGTGCATTTAGGCATGTATGTGTGAAGCATAATATATCTACTCCATTTTATATTTATGTATCCTATCTACATGATGTGTATATATCTTTACATATATTATGAATCATGATCCTCGTTGATTCGAGTAGCTATATATAGAGGCATAAGGTTGGAAGGAGAGACATCTCTCTAGTAGGACGTCGGAGGTGTACATATACTTCAAACATATGGCTAAAAGGTTGAATTAGAGTTTTTAAATTAGGGATTTCAAAACCCTAATATCGAGATTAGTGCTCTCTGTCTCTCTCATAGTGGTTAGCAACGGGATGGCAACGTCGTAGGCAACGGGTTGCTAACGTGTTAGCAACGGGTTCAAGTTGCGAACCCCAAGTTGCGATAAAGTTGCGTACAAATCAATTTTTATTTTAGATTTTTTTATATGTATATGTGTGTGTATATATATATATATATATATATATATATATATATATATATATATATATATATATATATATATATATATATATATATAGATACATAGATACATACATACATATATACACACACACATACATACATACATGGATTATATTATATTACATACATAGCAGTAAATATATACTACATACATACGTGTAATGTAATACACACATTTTTATGTATATATACACATAGTATATACATATTACATTTATACACAACACATAGATGTATACATACATGATACACATGCATACATACATACTACAAAAATAGAAACATGTATATTAGATACATATATAAGTTAATATACATGTTTCTATCTCTCTCTCTCTCTCTCTCTCTCTCATATACATACATACCGTGCATTGTCGCGACGATGAGCCATAAGTGTCCGCATCTCTTTTAAACACCACTTAAGGGACCATCCTGTCCCAAACTCTGTCTCAAGTGAACTAAGCACGTACTTTTTATCCCTCTCATCATGCTCACTACAAAAATAAAAAACATAATGTAAATAAAACATAAGATATATATTTCAATTTATATGTAAAACTTTTACTTACTTCCATGGTAAGTGGATAAAGCGCAGGTAAGAGTCGCATAGTGCCCGCATTCTTCTCTTGAACTCCAATCCATTCCCTATGTACACAATGTTCCCCTCCGGCTCTATGTCGCACTCTAGTCCTAAGGTGCCTATGCATGTCCTCATAGGCAACTCTGCTCTGCTATCACATGCTGGAGGTGGTATAGGTGTCCTAAAAATAGATAGATAGAAATAAATAAAAATATGTGCTATAATATCATTAAAAAAAATTATGAAAAAAAACATACCTATGAGCAGATAGCTCTCTTCCTGCATGTGGATCCGCAGAAGAGCCCTCGTCTGATCGCGTAAGCATCTGGATCGTATAATCCAGCTCCTCATCGAACATCTCTGCGTAGTCCCGCATTATGGCCCCTAGAGTATCTGACGGAACTCTTGCTCTCATAAGACTTTTTATGAGAGTGAGTTTCGCCTTTCTCTCTTTACTGGGATCCATAATACCTAACATATAAAACAAAATGGTTAGAAATCAATATATATATACGTGTATGTGTGTGTATGCATGTGTATGTGTGTGCATGCATGTGTATGTGTGTGTATGCATCATTATGTGTGTATGTGTGTAGGTATATGTGTGTGTTGTCTATGTGTATGTGTGTGTGTCTATGAGTGTGTATGTGTTTATGTATATGTATTTATCTACGTGTGTGTATGTATCTATGTGTGTATGTGTATGCATGTATGTATGCATGTGTGTGTATGCATATGTATGTGTGTGTATGCATCATTATGTGTGTCTATGTATGCATTTGTACGTGTGTATGCATCATTGCATGTGCATGTGTCTATGTGTGTATGTGTGTGTATATGTGTGTGTCTATGTGTATGTGTGTGTGCTTATGAGTGTGTATGTGTTTATGTGTATGTATGTATCTATGTGTGTCTATGTGTCTAAGTGTGTATGTGTATGCATGTATGTATGCATATGTATGTGTATGCATATGTATGTGTGTGTATGCATTATTATGTGTGTCTATGTATGCATGTGTATGTGTGTATGCATCATTACGTGTGTATGTATCTATGTGTGTATGTGTGTGTGTATATGTGTTTGTATGTGTGTATGCATGTGTGTGTGTATGCATGTGTATGTGTATATGTGTGTGTATATGTGTGTATGCATGTGTGTGTGTATATGTGTGTATATGTTTGTATGCATGTGTGTGTATGCATATGTATGTGTGTGTATGCATTATTATGTGTGTCTATGTATGCATGTGTATGTGTGTATGCATCATTACGTGTGCATGTGTCTATGTGTGTATGTGTGTGTATATGTGTGTGTGTCTATGTGTATGTGTGTGTGTCTATGAGTGTGTATGTATTTATGTGTATGTATGTATCTATGTGTGTGTATGTGTATGCATGTATGTATGCATATGTGTGTGTATGCATATGTATGTGTGTATGTGTCTATGTGTGTATGTGTGTGTGTATACATTATGACAGTGTATGTAAGCATGTGCATTATGTATGCATATAAGTATGTATGTATGCATATGCATATGCATTATGTATGCATATGCATATGCATTATGTATGCATATGCATATGCATTATGTATGCATATGCATATGCATTATGTATGCATATGCATATGCATATGCATTATGTATGCATATGCATATGCATTATGTATGCATATGCATATGCATTATGTATGCATATGCATATGCATGTGTATGCATATGCATGTAAGTATGTATGTATGCATATGTGTGTGTGTATGCATATGCATGTAAGTATGTATGTATGCATATGCAATATGTATGCATGTATGTATATGTGTGTGAATGTGTGTGAATGTGTGTGTGAATGTGTGTGTGAATGTGTGTGTACATGTGTCTGTATGTGTGTATGCATGTGTATGTGTGTGTATGCATCATTATGTGTGTATGTGTGTGTACATGTGTCTGTATGTGTGTATGCATGTGTATGTGTTTGTATGCATCATTATGCGTGTATGTGTGTGTATGTGTGTGTGTCTATGTGTGTCTATGTGTATGTGTGTGTATCTATGAGTATGTATGTGTTCATGTGTGTGTATGTGTCTATGTGTGTATGTATCTGTGTGTGTGTATGTATCTATGCATGTGCATTATGTATGCATGTAAGTATGTATGTACATTATATGCATATGCATATGAATTATGTATGCAAATGTATGCATGTATGTGTTTATGTGTGTATGTCTCTATGTGTGTGTATGCATATATGTGTGTGTATGTGTGTGTATATGTGTCTGTATGTGTGTATGCATGTGTATGTGTGTGTATGCATGTGCATGTGTGTATGTGTCTATGTGTGCATGTGTGTGTATATACTATATGTGTTTGTGTCTATGTGTATGTGTGTGTACCTATGAGTGTGTATGTGTTTATGTGTGTATGTGTCTATGTGTGTGTATGTGTGTATGTGTATGCATGTATGTGTATGTGTGTGTATGTCTCTCTATGTGTGTGTGTATGCATATGTGTGTGTGTGTGTATATGTGTGTCTATGTGTGTATGCATGTGTATGTGTGTGGATGCATCATTATGTGTGTATGTGTCTGTGTGTATATGTGTGTGTATGTGTGTGAGCGTCTATGTGTGTGTATGTGTGTGCGCGTCTATGTGTATGTGTGTCTGTGTGTGTATGTGTGTGTATCTATGAGTATGTATGTGTTCATGTGTGTGTATGTGTCTATGTGTGTATGTATCTGTGTGTGTGTATGTATCTATGCATGTGCATTATGTATGCATGTAAGTATGTATGTACATTATATGCATATGCATATGCATTATGTATGCAAATGTATGCATGTATGTGTTTATGTGTGTATGTCTCTCTATGTGTGTGTATGCATATATGTGTGTGTATGTGTGTGTATATGTGTCTGTATGTGTGTATGCATGTGTATGTGTGTGTATGCATGTGTATGCATGTGTATCTGTGTATGTGTCTATGTGTGCATGTGTGTGTATATACTATATGTGTGTGTGTCTATGTGTATGTGTGTGTACCTATGAGTGTGTATGTGTTTATGTGTGTATGTGTCTATGTGTGTTTATGTGTGTATGTGTATGCATGTATGTGTATGTGTGTGTATGTCTCTCTATGTGTGTGTATGCATATGTGTGTGTGTATATGTGTGTCTATGTGTGTATGCATGTGTATGTGTGTGGATGCATCATTATGTGTGTATGTGTCTGTGAGTGTATATGTGTGTGTATGTGTGTGAGCGTCTATGTGTGTGTATGTGTGTGCGCGTCTTGTGTATGTGTGTCTATGTGTGTATTTGTGTGTATGTGTGTGTGTGTCTGCGTATGTGTGTGTGTGTCTATGCGTGTATATGTGTGTGTACATGTGTGTGTGTGAGTGTGTGTCTGCGCATACCTTGTGTATGCTCGCTTCTCTCTCTCCCTCTCGCGCACTGTATGTCTCTCTCTCTCTCTCTCGGTCTTTGTGTTCTTCCTCGCGTTCAAGGCCCGGCACAAATGTGCCGGGAGAATTGAATTTTTTTTTTTACATTCGAGAGCGTCGCATATGCGACGCTCTGCAGTTTGCCATCGTCGTTAGGTGCGTCGCTAACCTGCGACGCTACTAGCGACGTTTCTGGTCTAGCGTCGCTTATGCGACGCTATCGTCGCTTATGCGACGAGGCTCGGCCAAAAAAAAAATCCGAAATTTTTACCGTCGCTTATGCGACGGTTTCGTCGCATAAGCGACGGTTTCGTCGCATAAGCAACGGTTTTCGTTTTTTTCCCGATTCGGGGGCGTCGCTACGCCCCCCTTTTTCTTGTAGTGTCATCTTTTCCCCCACAACCCCCACAACCACCCCTACCACCATCTCCACCGTCCCCCTCCATCCCCCTCATCTTTTCCCCCACAACCCCCACACCCACCCCCACCACCATTTCCACCACCCCCTCATCTTTTCCCCCACAACCCCCACACCCACCACCATCTCCACATCCCTCTCCATCCCCCTCATCTTTTCCCCCACAACCCCCACACCCACCCCCACCACCATCTCCACCACCCCTTCTACCCCCTCATCTGTTTTCCCACCACCCCACCACCATCTCCACCACCTCCTCATCTTTTCCCCCATAACCCCCACACCCACCTCCTTCTTTTACCCCTCCATCTCCACTACCTCCGCTCCCATCCTCTCTCCACACCCATGCTTGATAAAGTTCAAATGACTCTCCCAAGAGAATTCAATTGGCTCTTCACGTGTGACATAAATTAGCTCCCTGATCATCCCTTTCACATCAAACATGCTTTGGCCAAAGTTCTTCTGATGTTGTTATGTTGGTGCTTTTTGAGTATGAAGAAGATGACTCTTCCAAGAAGGAGGTGGCTTGGTTTTGTCAATCATTGTGAGTTAGTTGTATTTTTGGGTTAGTGGTATTTTCGTGCTCTTCCCCTTGGAGCAAGTCTTCAAAGTGTACTGATCAATACCAGTCTGCATCTAGTTGTGTTCATTGTGTTCATTGTACGGATTGGATGAATCTCTTGTTTTGATGTTGTTTCGTTTTGCAGTGGCATGTTAGCCGAGAGCATCAACTTTTGAGCATTTCTTTTGCCTATGTTGTAATCATCTGTGTGAACTAAGGAGTGGTTTCGTCCTTTACTATTGCCATTGTCATTGATCTTCTCTCTGAGAGTCTACATTTACTGTACAATTATTGTGATCTGCCTGCTCACAGAAATGATAAAGGGTATACTTCCCTAAGGAGGACCTCCCTTGAGTAGGCGAAGTACGGAAAGTGCATATTTTCTGCTCTTGTTAAAAGTGGATACCCTAGTACCTCCTCTACAGTTTGGCAAGCACGGTGGGACACTTGCATTTCTCTGAGAGGCCCTGAGGATAGTAAATAGTCCTCTTTTTCAGTATTTTTGCCCTATTGCATTTGCAAGGAGGTACATGACCCATACATGAGCAAATAAGGAGCCTCTTCATGTACGAAGGAGCCTTAACAAGTCAGCTATATCTTCGACTAGTGAACCTACCTCCCCTCTACCCTCCTTGAATTTATCTATTGATTTGGGTGCGAAACCAGTGTCAAAGGAGAAGCATAGGAGAACATTAGACTTCTCCTCAGATACGTCAGAAGAAACACCAGTGCAAATGGAGGATCTCTCTCATTTACTCTCTAGACTCAATATCAAGTTCCCTACCTTCAAGGGACAAGCTTATGAGGACGCCGATGATCATGTGAGGAGGTTCATCTCCTTATGCCGTGGAAAAGGTTTGCAGAATAGAGAGGATGCAATGCTCATACTCTTCCCATCCACATTGGAAGGCCTTGTAGACAAATGGTACTGTCAATATGTAGATGGCCATTTTGCTACATGGGAGGCTTTGAAGACGGCGTTCTCACAGACATTTGGACCAAGTGACTCCTCCGAAAGAGCTCTAGATCAGCTAGAGAACTAAAGGTTGAGAACAGGTGAATCCTTTCATGAACTTCACACTAGGGCAAAAGCACTTGTTGCACGTCTTCCACATGCTCCAGGTGATTTCTTGTTTAAAAAATGGATAGAAAAAGCTCTTCCAGGTCATCTCAGCAGAAGCTACGTGAGTCTCTTAGATTGGATGCTACCCTTAGTGATTTTGTTGCGGTAGCCTCTCGCATTGAAGAAGCTAGTAAACATTTTGAAGGGGATACACAATCAAATTATGCTGCAAAACTAGACCCTATTGGGCAACTGAGGAAAGAATTGGAGGCATTGAGAATGCAACAAAATCAACAGGAAGAGAAGGTCTTTCCACCACTACGTCGCACTAATGATGAAGTAGCCCAACTTCGCCATGAGTTAGAAGATTTGCGGACTACTCAGGATATAAGAAGGCAGATTTGGTGCACAATATGTAACAACAATGGACATTCCAATGCTAATTGTCCTAACAAGGTAAGCTATCAATTTTGTGGAAAGGATGGCCATGAAGCTAGAGACTGTTACTACCTCAAGGGTACACAACAACGAGGTAACTCTCAAGCTTTGGATTCATATTATGCTAGTACTTCAAATGCATCTAATAGAGAGGAGAAGAGACCAACGAAGCCCAGATATAATAGGCCTTTGATGTGCTACCGTTGTGGTGAGTATGGCCATATGCAAAATATGTGTTCCCTTAGAGAAGATGCACCTTCTTGTCAGCATTGTCCAGAGGCTAAGGATCACTACACCAAAGATTGCCCAAGAAGCCGTCCTTCTCCAATCCACATGATTGTAGTCTCTCCACAAGAAGAAGGTATGACCACTCCGTCTTATGCTGTTTCATCTTCTTCGATGCCCATGATGACTAGAGCCAGACAAGCGGCAGCAACCCGTAGAGAGGAACAAGAGGGACTCCAGGATAAAGAGGAGGAAAAGAAGGTTGGGTGGAAGGACCAAGCAAATATTGAAGGAGCTTATGAAAGGATGGCTACTTCACTAAAGGATCAACCAAAAAGTCTACAAGAAGACACACATGAGGTAAATATTGAGTAGATCTTGAAAGGTATTCATCACAAGGTTAGTCTGTACGAACTCATAAAGATGGATTCAAAAATAAGAAGTGACCTATTAAGGCCTATTCACGAAAAATGGGACTTATTCATGATTTTGGGACAATTCTATATTTTCCAATTCTATGTTTTTTGAATGATTCATGTTATTTAAATATCTTAAAAATAGCTCGACATTGATATTCAAGCATCTCCAGGTAGTTTCTTCTCTTGTTGATAACAAAATCTTCAAATCTTAGATCAGGCCAAATATTGCAAATTGAAAGGGACTTGGGCTTAAGTTGCTCTTAATTTTGTAACTAGGTTTAAACTCTTAGCCTCTTCCTAAGTGGATAAAAATACTCATAGTGTCAATATACATAAAAATACTCATAGTGTCATTGTTTAAGGGATCAATATTAGAGTTTTAACCTCATATAGTCTCATTATTCTAGTCCTTAAAAGAAATAAAGCTTTGAGTATATGTAAGAGGCTCTTTGAACTCTCAAATTAATTATAAACCATATTAGTCACACTAAGATTAAAACTTCTATATACGAAGCAAAATATTAATTCGAAGCCTCAAGATTGAGCATATTAATGAGATAGGTGACAAAACTCAACATTGAGCAATTTATTATCACTTTACACTAGTTCATCAATGGGAATTCCAAGAAAAAGAAGATTGATCTTAATATTACAAAAATGCAAATTGATTATCTTAGTTTTATAAACATATTGAAAATTAGATTAAAAGATAAAACAAATGAAATCTTTTAAAAGTAACAAGTACTTTTAAAATTATATTAAATATTGATATTATATATACGTATATACATACACACACACACACATATATATATATATATATATATAAATAATATATATATATATATATATGTGTGTGTGTATATATATGTGTGTGTGTGCGTGCACTGTGTATGTGTGTGTCCATGTGTAACCATGTGTGTGTATATATGTACATAACCATATCAATTATTTAATTAAATATTTTTAAATTATAAAGATATACCTCTTTCCAGAGAACTCAAAATATTTAATATTAAATATTAATATATTTATACATAAAGAAATTTCAACTTATATATATATATATATATATATATATATATATATATATATATATATATATGTGTGTGTGTGTGTGTGTGTGTGTGTGTTTTTTATAATTATAAAGATATACCTCTTTCCAGAGAACTCAAAATATTTAATATTAAATATTGATATATTTATACATAAAGAAATTTCAACTTATATATATATATATATATATATATATATATATATATATATATATATATATATATATATATATATATATATATATATATATATATATATATATATATATATATATATATATATATATATATATATATATATATATATATATATATATAGCTAATACCGATAGGCTACAACTATTACCATGAAGTCAAGAAGGGGGTGTGTGAGTGTGTGTTTACATCCAATCATTTGAATCAATATCTTCAAAATATAAAAACAAAATGACTTCAAGAAAACTCAAAATCTATGAATAACATTGGTGCTAATGGAGAGCCATCTAGTCAACATTATTTCCTTCACAAAAAGTTAGCAAAACCATCTAGTTGACATTAATTCCTGCAACATAAAAAGTTAGCAAAGCAAAAGAAACCACAAGCTTGGGATGATTTACAAAAGAAAACACATAGGCTATTATAATTGAGTTACAAATTACAATCATCTTCATTAGAGGTATTACAATTGAATTATAGATTACAATCATTGTCATTAGAGAAGTAGCTCAAATGTTCGAATACTTCATTTTCTTTCCCTTGGCTTTGTTTTACCTTCGATATCACTGTTGTTGGAATTATATATATATATATATATATATATATATATATATATATATATATATATATATATATATATATATATATATATATATATATATATATATATATATATATATATATGTGTGTGTGTGTGTGTGTGTGTGTGTGTGTGTGTGTGTGTGTGTTTACATCCAATCATTTGAATCAATATCTTCAAAATATAAAAACAAAATGACTTCAAGAAAACTCAAAATCTATGAATAACATAGAATATTATTAAATGATGAGAAAATATAATTGAATCTATAACTATCCATTTAAAGCAAATTATCTCAAAAACATATGGTGCTTAGAAACACCTAATTAAATTTAATGTACGGCTAAATATCCACATAATTGAATGATCTCGACATTGTATGGTGTTTAGAAACACCGAAATAAATTAAATACATAATAATAATCCCTCTAATTGAATGTAGTCAATACTATCCCTTTGTAGTGAACAACATTGGTGCTAATGGAGAGCCATCTAGTCAACATTATTTCCTTCACAAAAAGTTAGCAAAGCCATCTAGTTGACATTAATTCCTGCAACATAAAAAGTTAGCAAAGCAAAAGAAACCACAAGCTTGGGATGATTTACAAAGCTTGGGAAGAAACCACAAACCATAAGGAATCCAAGTTGCACCATATCAAATATCCCATTAGCAACTAACAAAGACAAATATGCAAAGACATAGCGATTCTTATTTTCTGAACCACAATTATCAAGTTGCAAAAATAATGTTCTAGGTAATTCCTTGAATGGATTAATTTGATTTTCGCATGTAATATTACATTGTGTTACATTGTCATATAAAATTTGCTCCTTTAATACATCCATATGATGATAAAGTGCATCAGGCCACAACAAAGAATCAAATAGACTCTTTGTGTAATTCACACCAGAACTCTTCAATCCCAAATCTCCATACAACTGACTGCCTTTTTTTCTAAGTTTCTTAAACACATTGAAATAGATGCAATTGTGAAATTTGGATCACCGGGCCATAATCCTAAAGCAAAATGACCATAAGCACATTGTCCATGTCCATGAGTAAGCATTCCTGTTAAAGATATTGGTAATCTCTCAATGCCATTAAGAGATTTTGGAACTGGTCTAATCTGTGGTATAGCTGTTTTACTTTGATCCATTTTATCATGAATAATGCATAAATATTTATCTGGAAATAGTTCTGAAGAAACTCTCCAAGCATAATATAGATTTCTACAACTCATTTGACGTAGCATATGAGATCTTCTTTGTGCTAAATATCTTGCACGTTCTTCATGGTTTTTAGTAGATTGTAACTTTGCTTTTATTCCTGTACAAAAGTCACATTTGGAGAACGTACTTGACGATGATAAAGAAACTGTTCTAAATTCTGTATTCCACATTCTTGAAAATGTTGGTTGAGATAATTTATTATATCCCAAACTCTCTAATGACATATTCACCTCTCGAAGAATATCCACTTGTTTATAATGTGATGGAAGCACTCTTTGTGTTTCACGAGAACCATCAGTACATGTTCTCAACTTGTGTGGCATTTGATCTGCATTATTATCAATGAAATCATGTATCAAAGCTTTTGCTATTTCTACATGTTTGATACTTTTTCTAAGTATTCCATTATTCCCATGAATGGATACCTTTTGACCAAGTAGAAACTTTTCTCGTAGCCTATAAAATGAGCTCTTTCCAATACCATGAATTAAATACCATGCCTTGATACATACTTCTTTTGCATCAAACATGAAATTAAAACTCAAGCGCTGACTTGAGTTCACAAAGTTACCTTTGTATACCATACTCATGCAATCCAATACATATTTGCATCTATCTGAATAGCATTGTCCCCAAAAGTTTAATCTTGCATCCAGTATTTTAGCCCTACTAGCTGCTTGACAACATCTCTATTCACAACAATCATGCATTGAAACCATCTGAATTCTCTCAAATGAGCATCTCTTATTAGGAGCCAATGTAGGACTCTTTCTAACCTTGTAGATGTAACTTCTTTTTTTTTGGTTCACTTCAAAATATCCACAGTTACTATTTTCCATATGAAAATCCTCTTGTTGATTTGATTCCATTCGAAGAGGAGAAACAACTTGTATATCATTAAAACAATGTTGAATATCAATTACATGAGAATAATTCTTATCAACATCTATCCTCAATACCATTGCAATTATCATCATCGATGTTGTATGATGACGTAAAGCAAAAATTTGGATTCTCTCCAGCTTCAAGATCCACATCCTCAATACCATATCTTCAATGTCATAGAGTGAGTTAAAGCCTAATTTTTGTATCATAGGCTCACCATCTTCTATAATGATTTGGAGTATAGGCCAACTGACCAATTTCAAAGTTGAATCCAAAGTTGATGCATCCACAGTTTCATCCATAATAACACCTAGGCAACTTTCTCCCAACTCTTTGCAATTTATAGCATCCCATGGATTTACCAATAAAACAATAGCAGTTGCAAATCTTTCATGCTTTTCATGATCCAACAAGATGACTCTCTTTCCTTTCCACTTTTCTCTTTCTTCAAGTTGACTAGATATAGTTTGCTTTGTTGCCATCTTGATTTTGCCTGTAAAGAATAAATGAGAAATTAACAATGCTATTCAATTGATCATTCTTTCAATAATTATTGTAAAAATAATCAATTGAATTAAAACTAGATACAAACATCATTTCCACAAAAAATAATCCATATTTGCATATACAGACATTCACTAATTGGACTTAACTTTGAGTCTAGTCAAAAATCAAGGAAACTACAAGAATAAAAATCTCTAACTTCATTTTGATGCTAGCATGTTAAGAGGCAATCAAACCATCCCTGAAATGATATTATGTATGTCTTTGTATGTGTGTATTTTAGTTGTACAATACTATCATGTTTGGCTCACTTAATTTTGCGCTTCTTCTATTCTAAATTGAATAGAGGCTCAAACTTAAGTTCGAGCCTTTCAAACTGCACATTGAATGGAGCTTCAAACTTGAGTTTGAGCCAATCAAGAAAACTACAAGAATAAAAAACTCTAACTTCATTTTGATGCTAGCATGTTAAGAGGCACTCAAACCATCCCTGAAATGATATTATGTATGTCTTTGTATGTGTGTATTTTAGGTGTACAATACTATCATGTTTGGCTCACTTAATTTTGAGCTTCTTCTATTCTAAATTGAATAGAGGCTCAAACTTAAGTTCGAGCCTTACAAACTGCACATTGAATGGAGCTTCAAACTTGAGTTTGAGCCAATCAAGAAAACTACAAGAATAAAAAACTCTAACTTCATTTTGATGCTAGCATGTTAGGAGGCACTCAAACCAGCCCTGAAATGATATTATGTATGTCTTTGTATGTGTGTATTTTAGTTATACAATACTATCATGTTTGGCTCACTTAATTTTGAGCTTCTTCTATTCTAAACTGAATAGAGGCTCAAACAAACCATCCCTGAAATGATATTATGTATGTCTTTGTATGTGTGTATTTTAGTTGTATAATACTATCATGTTTGGCTCACTTAATTTTGAGCTTCTTCTATTCTAAATTGAATAGAGGCTCAAACTTAAGTTCGAGCCTTTCAAACTGCACATTGAATGGAGCTTCAAACTTGAGTTTGAGCCAATCAAGAAAACTACAAGAATAAAAAACTCTAACTTCATGTTGATGCTAGCATGTTAAGAGGCACTCAAACCATCCCTGAAATGATATTATGTATGTCTTTGTATGTGTGTATTTTAGTTGTACAATACTATCATGTTTGGCTCACTTAATTTTGAGCCTCATTTGTAACTAAACAAATTGAGACTTGACATGATTCAAAGCAGTCCGAGCCTCATATTATGTGACACAACATAAAATTCATGGGCCGACTCTACGTTCAACAGACATTCAATTTTAAACTCCAACTTGAATCGACATCCAAACCTAAGCTTCACCTTCAGTTTGTTCTTTTGGATGTAAGAGAGTATTCAACGTAATAGTAGGCTCAAACTTAAGTTCGAGCGTCTTTTATTAAAATTTCAAAATAGATTCAAGTTAAAAATATTATCATGTTTGCTGAAAAAGCTTAGAGGCTTGAACTTAAGTTCGAGCCTCATTTGTAACTAAACAAATTGAGACTTGACATGATTCAAAGCAGTCCGAGTCTCATTTTAAATTATGTGACACAACATAAAATTCATGGGCTCGAACTTAAGTTCGAGTCTCATATCACGTGAAGACTCAAACTTGATATGATTCTAAAGGTGCGAATTTAAGTTCGAGCCTCTTAGCTCTTTTGGATTCATGAGTTAAGAGGCTCGAACTTAACTTCTAACAACTTTTGGAAAAGCTGAAAAAGTCTGAGCTTCATAACTCAGCTCATATGATTCAGAGGCTTAGCTTTTGTAGATGCAAGAAGATATTGAGTTAAAAACATTAGTGTTTTTACCAGAAAACTTGAGAGGCTCGAACTTAAGTTGAAGCCTGTTTTTGCCGGAAAACTTGAGAGGCTCGAACTTAAGTTGGAGCCTCATATCATATGAGCCAACAATCCTAAACTTGATATGACTCATGGGCTCGAACTTGAGTTCGAATCTATAAGTCCTTTTGGATCCAAGAGAGTGTTGAACTTAACATGCTCGAACTTAAGTTTTAGCCTTTCTCAATCTTAGTTGAATAAAGACTGGAACTTAAGTTCAGCCTCTTCGATTCCAAGGTCAATAGAATCTTAAACTCCAACTTGAATCAATATCCAAACTTAAGTTCACCTTCACTGACTTGAAGTTGAATAGAGGTTTCCATCTCACTCTTAGTTGAATAAAGACTGGAACTTAAGTTTAGCCTCTTTGATTCCAAGGTCAATAGAATCTTAAACTTCAACTTGAATCAATATCCAAACTTAAGTTCATCTTCACTGACTTGAAGTTGAATAGAGGTTTCCACTATAAATTTGAACTTATCGTGACAAAGTTAAATAGAGGCTCAAACTTAAGTGCGACTCCAAATTGTATATGAGAGGCTCGAACTTAAGTTTGAGCGTCATATCATGTGACCAAACAATCTCGAACTTGATATGATTCAGAGGCTCCAAATTGAATACAGGCTCAAACTCTCTCTATCCAAGTTGAAATGAAATTCAAACTGAAGTTCATAGTTTGAATTTCAACCCAAATAAGATCTCTATCCAAGTTGAAATGAAATTCAAACTGAAATTCATAGTTTGAATTTCAATCCTATCTTATTTACAAACTTAAGTTTGGGTTTCTCAAGTTTTCTGAAGTTCATATCATGTGATCCAACAATCCTGAACTTGATATGGTTGGAAAAAGCTGAGAGGCTCAAACTCCTCTTTGTTCTTTTGCACATAACACACAACAATCCCAAACTTGATATGACTGAAAAAGCTCGGAGGCTCGAACTTAAGTTCGAGCCTCTTTGTTCTTTTCCTCATATCATGTGACCAAACAATACTAAACTTGATATGGTTGGAAAAGCTCAAAGGCTCGAACTTAATCTTTTGCACATAAGACACAACAATCCTAAACTTGATATGGCTGGAAAAGCTCAGAGACATGAACTTAAGTTTGAGCCTCTTTATTCTTTTCCACATAAGACACAAGAAACTTAAACTTGATATGGCTGGAAAAGCTCAGAGGCTCGAACTTAAGTTCGAGCCTCTTTGTTCTTCTGTTCATATCATGTGATCCAACAATCCTGAACTTGATATGGTTGGAAAAGCTGAGAGGCTCGAACTTAAGTTCGAGCCTCTTTGTTCTTCTGCTCATATCACGTGACCCAACAATTCTAAACTTGATATGGTTGGAAAAGCTCAGAGGCTCGAACTCAGAACCTCTTTGTTCTTTTGCTCATATCATATAACCAAACAATCCTAAACTTGATATGGTTAGAAAAGCACAGAGAATCGAACTTAAGTTGGAAAAGCTCAAAGCTCGAACTTAATTCTTTTGCACATAAGACACAAAAATCCTAAACTTGATATGGCTTGAAAAGCTCAGGCTCATATCATGTGATCCAACAAATCCTGAACTTGATATGGTTGGAAAAGCTCAGAGGCTCGAACTTAAGTTCAAGTCTCTTTGTTCTTTTGCACATAAGACACAACAATCCTAAATTTGATATGGTTGGAAAAGCTGAGAGGCTCGAACTTAAGTTTGAGCCTCTTTGTTCTTTTGCTCATATCATGTGATCCAACAATTCTATACTTGATATGGTTGGAAAAGCTCAGAGGCTCTAACTCCTCTTTGTTCTTTTGCTCATATCATGTGACCAAACAATCCTACACTTGATATGGTTGGAAAAGCTCTTTGTTCTTTTGCTCATATCATGTGATCCAACAATCCTAAACTTGATATGGTTGGAAAAGCTCACAGGCTCGAACTTAAGTTCAATCCTCTTTGTTCTTTTGCACATAAGACACAACAATCCTAAACTTGATGTGGCTGGAAAAGTTGAGGCTCATATCATGTGATCCAAGAAATCCTGAACTTGATATGGTTGGAGAAGCTCAGAGGCTCGAACTTAAGTTCGAGTCTCTTTGTTCTTTTGCACATAAGACACAACAATCCTAAACTTGATATGGTTGGAAAAGCTGAGAGGCTCGAACTTAAGTTTGAGCCTCTTTGTTCTTTTGCTCATATCATGTGATCCAACAATTCTAAACTTGATATGGTTGGAAAAGCTGAGGCTCATCACATAAGACACAACAATCCTAAACTTGATATGGTTGGAAAAGCTCAGAGGCTCGAACTTAAGTTTGAGCCTCTTTGTTCTTTTGCACATAAGACACAACAATCCTAAACTTGATATGGCTCGAAAAGCTGAAGCTCATATCATGTGATCCAACAAATCCTGAACTTGATATGGTTGGAAAAGTTCAAAGGCTCGAACTTAAGTTCGAGCCTCTTTGTTCTTTTGCACATAAGACACAACAATCCTAAACTTGATATGGTTGGAAAAGCTGAGAGGCTCGAACTTAAGTTCGAGCCTCTTTGTTCTTTTGCTCGTATCATGTGATCCAACAATCTTGAACTTGATATGGTTGGAAAAAGCTGAGAGGCTCGAACTCCTCTTTGTTCTTTTGCTCATAACAACTTTTGGAAAAGCTGAAAAAGTCTGAGCTTCATAACTCAGCTCATATGATTCAGAAGGCTCTTTGTTCTTTTGCTCATATCATGTGATCCAACAATTCTAAGCTTGATATGGTTGGAAAAGCTCAGAGGCTCTAACTCCTCTTTGTTCTTTTGCTCATATCATGTGACCAAACAATCCTACACTTGATATGGTTGGAAAAGCTCTTTGTTCTTTTGCTCATATCATGTGATCCAACAATCCTAAACTTGATATGGTTGGAAAAGCTCAGAGGCTCGAACTTAAGTTCAATCCTCTTTGTTCTTTTGCACATAAGACACAACAATCCTAAACTTGATGTGGCTGGAAAAGCTGAGAGGCTCGAACTTAAGTTTGAGCCTCTTTGTTCTTTTGCTCATATCATGTGATCCAACAATTCTATACTTGATATGGTTGGAAAAGCTCAGAGGCTCTAACTCCTCTTTGTTCTTTTGCTCATATCATGTGACCAAACAATCCTACACTTGATATGGTTGGAAAAGCTCTTTGTTCTTTTGCTCATATCATGTGATCCAACAATCCTAAACTTGATATGGTTGGAAAAACTCAGAGGCTCGAACTTAAGTTCAATCCTCTTTGTTCTTTTGCACATAAGACACAACAATCCTAAACTTGATGTGGCTGGAAAAGCTGAGGCTCATATCATGTGATCCAAGAAATCCTGAACTTGATATGGTTGGAGAAGCTCAGAGGCTCGAACTTAAGTTCGAGTCTCTTTGTTCTTTTGCACATAAGACACAACAATCCTAAACTTGATATGGTTGGAAAAGCTGAGAGGCTCGAACTTAAGTTTGAGCCTCTTTGTTCTTTTGCTCATATCATGTGATCCAACAATTCTAAACTTGATATGGTTGGAAAAGCTGAGGCTCATCACATAAGACACAACAATCCTAAACTTGATATGGTTGGAAAAGCTCAGAGGCTCGAACTTAAGTTTGAGCCTCTTTGTTCTTTTGCACATAAGACACAACAATCCTAAACTTGATATGGCTCGAAGAGCTGAAGCTCATATCATGTGATCCAACAAATCCTGAACTTGATATGGTTGGAAAAGTTCAAAGGCTCGAACTTAAGTTCGAGCCTCTTTGTTCTTTTGCACATAAGACATAACAATCCTAAACTTGATATGGTTGGAAAAGCTGAGAGGTTCGAGCCTCTTTGTTCTTTTGCTCGTATCATGTGATCCAACAATCTTGAACTTGATATGGTTGGAAAAAGCTGAGAGGCTCGAACTTCTCTTTGTTCTTTTGCTCATAACAACTTTTGGAAAAGTTGAAAAAGTCTGAGCTTCATAACTCAGCTCATATGATTCAGAAGGCTCTTTGTTCTTTTGCTCATATCATGTGATCCAACAATTCTAAACTTGATATGGTTGGAAAATACTCAGAGGCTCTGACTCCTATTTGTTCTTTTGCTCATATCATGTGACCAAACAATCCTAAACTTGATATGGTTGGAAAAGCTCTTTGTTCTTTTGCTCATATCATGTGATCCAACAATCCTAAACTTGATATGGTTGGAAAAGCTCAGAGGGCGATCCTCTTTGTTCTTTTGCACATCAGACACAACAATCCTAAACTTGATATGGCTGGAAAAGCTGAGGCTCATATCATGTGATCCAACAAATCCTGAACTTGATATGGTTGGAAAATCTCAAAGGCTCGAACTTAAGTTCGAGTCTCTTTGTTCTTTTGCACATAAGACACAACAATCCTAAACTTGATATGGTTGGTAAAGCTGAGAGGCTCCAACTTAAGTTTGAGCCTCTTTGTTCTTTTGCTCATATCATGTGATCCAACAATTCTAAACTTGATATGGTTGGAAAAGCTCAGATGCTCTAACTCCTCTTTGTTCTTTTGCTCATA
>CM035418.1:158861065-158863565 GCA_020310875.1 Ceratopteris richardii | reverse complement strand
TTTATACTATGTCACCTGTATAACCTGTATATGGAAGCCATCTACTTCATAATAGAACTGTTCACCCTCATATCATGTGAATCCTCTTGAATATGTATTCTGCAAAGCTTGAAGCATCACCACCACAGACATTAAATGTAGCAAAGTTCAATCTTAGCCTGCCTAATAGTGTCCCTTTTTTATTCAACAGGCTTGCTTTTAGCCACCTCCAATGCTCTCCTCTCTCCATCTTCCAATTCAATCGATTCCCTATGAGTCTGGTTCCTTTTCTTATGAAGTGTTTTCATCTCCAATCTCAAATGAGCTTCAACATCATCAATCTCTGATAGAGGATCTTCTGAAGCAATTTCTGACTACATATCTATCCATTGTAATTTGGAAAGTCTGCTTTGAAACACCTGTATGCTATCAAGAATCTTACGGAGTTTGTTTCCCACTAATTCAGTGTGTCTTTTGGGATCCATTACCATCTACATTTTCTTTGTCAATATGCATCTGCCTCTCAACTAGGATATCAATAAAAACAGGCAAAGAATTTGGATGTACTATCCTTGCCTTTCCAGCTTGTACAATGGAAGACTGATAGGAACTACCAGAAGGGTCATATAATCCATGCTTACCCATGCGATGCACAAGCTCATCCACAACAGCGTTGGACTGTGCACATACCAATATCCTTACACCTTTACCTCTATCCTTATGTATCATCCCAGATGCTTTGACCTGCATCTGTTGCTTTGCCAATGCTGCAGCTTGCCAGGATCTCAAAATTGCCTCTCTCTCTCTCTCTATGCTTTGACCTGCATCTGTTGCTTTGCCAATGCTGCAGCTTGCCAGGATCTCAAAATTGCCTCTCTCTCTCTCTCTCTCTCTCTCTCTCTCTCTCTCTCTCTCTCTCTCTCTCTCTCTCTCTCTCTCTCTCTCTCTCTCTCCACACCACCTACGAGTCGTCATTGGGCAGCTCCGGGTTTCATCACACCAGCTCGAGATTGAGAGGGGTCGGTCCAGGGGAGTCCCCTGTGAGGAGAGGTGGTGCCCAATATGCCAGACAGAGGTAGAGAGTGAGGAGCATTTTGTTATCAGATGTCCAGCATACTTAGACCTACGAGCACAGTTTCAGATCGAGGAGTCATTCCAGCTGTGCATGATTATGGGAGACCAGAGACGCTTGGGACGCTTTCTCACAGCAGCATACGAGAGGCGAGAGCGGTCACTACAGCCCATACATCAGCCACGAGTGAGTACCCAGCAGACCATTACGCCGTTCTCTCAGCGAGTTGAGCTACATCAGAGAGGTCCATCTATAGGGCTCACGCTTCACCAGGTAGCATCACAGAGAGCACGGCGCTGTCGTCGGGGTTCATAGAAAGGAGGGACAAATAATGAGAGGAAGTTTCGTTTGATTGAATTTCAAGTTCATTCATGGAAAAGACTCCAATGCCTCTTTTGAATCATCTTCATTGTAAGCGAAGCTATAATATCATTTCTCCACTTTTTGTTATTGAAGCGCTTTCTATCTTTTGTGATTAGTTGTGAATTTTTGGGACATATAAAGAGGGTAAAAAAAACAAACCACAACGTGTACTTGGTGATGAAACGTATATCATAAATGAGATGCCATAATATGCATATGGTGAACTATTTTAGACTCATTTGTCAGCTTGACAAGATAAATCTTAACTATTGTTCTAATATGATGTGAATAACAAAAAAAATGCAGAACATTACATCAAAGGAATATACTCTCCTCTTCTTGTCATAGGAGAAACGTAGTTGATAACATCCATGGAGCTCCGAACAAAAACCAAGTGGCATACTGAACGAAATAAGGATTAGGAAACAATGTTACACGGTCTACTTCAATGCAAGACTCCAAACATAATTAGCTTATGAGTATCACTTCCGAATTCTCTTTCTTCTCTCAGAGCTACATCTAAGTGTTATCAAAGGCCTCAAAAATATTGTCAAACAATGAAAACAAGTGCTATAACCTCATTGCATCGGTCTAAAGAAAATGGCAAATAAAATCACTAGGATTATGTGCAGTCAATGAAACTTGCGATTTCAGTGGACTAAAGGTGTTTCATCTACAGGGCCTAGCATTGATCTCAGGATTATTATCAACAGCAAACTCTTATTAACCATTGCCGTAAAAACACAGATCTATGGCCAATTATCACAAACTTGTAAAGTGTAACACAGACAACATATTTCCGGTTGTGGCTTAACATGTATGTACCGACTATATGAAAATGCAAATAACTCTGTTTGGTAGAACACCGAATAGAGTCCAAAGTTTAAGTGCATGTAAAGATCTCTGGAATGGACATTGATTCGGCTGGTGTAAATATCCAAAATCGCCTCAAGGAAGACATTCAATTCAGCAAAAAGAAGCTGCGTGAAATCACCTTTGTGTATCCGAGATTTAGCCCATGCAATCTATTTATAAAATTTTATATCTTAGGTCGACAGTCGCATGTGTCAAGATTCAAACCATAGA
>CM035418.1:158848565-158851065 GCA_020310875.1 Ceratopteris richardii | reverse complement strand
ATTATCTTTTATGCTCAGAACTGTCCTTTCGATGATAAACAAAAAGAGACTTTTGGTTTGATTATTTATGGATTTATTTGTGTGTCAAACTAGAGAATTATAATATGCTCTGGTGTGTATATACATATATATATACTCTGGTGTGTATATACATATATATATACACACACACACACACACACACACACACATATATATATATATATATATATATATATATATATATATATATATATATATATATATATATATATATATATATATATATATATATATATATATATATATATATATATATACATACATACTGGTGTGTATATACATACACTACAGTACATTCATAAATGCATCCATACATACATGCATCCATACATACATACATACATGCACACATACATATATACAGCAATGAATATATATATATATATATATATATATATATATATTGATATATATATATATATATAAATATATATTTTTTAATAAATACATAAATATATAAATATATAAATAAATAAATAAATAAATATATATATATATATATATATATATATATATATATATATATATATATATATATATATATATATATATATATATATATTTATATTTGTATGTGTGTGTGTGTGAATGGATGTATGTATGGATGTGTGCATGTATGTATGTATGGATGCATTTATGCATGTAGTGTAGTGTATATATACACTACAGTATATACATACGTTGTGGTCACGATTTGAAGCCATTGCTTTCGGCATAAGATGTTTTGAAGAGGCTGAACCGCACCATTCGGGATGCTTCGCGATGTTATTTTTGGGAAAACCAAAGTCGAAAGGGATTTTTAGGTGCACTTTCCTATTGTGCCAACAAGAGTTCGTGCTATAGAGCAAGTCAAAGGATATTCATATTCATTAAAAGCATTGCTTGGAGGTCAACCTCATAACCTTTTGATATCGACATCTTCAAACATGATATCTGCTGATGAAGGATCCAGCACATCTTCTGCTGAATTGAAACAAATACTTACTTTCTGGTGCCACAATTGCAACATTGCTTATGTTGGGAGGATTGCATGCAAGGCGCCTTTATGATGACAAAAAGAGTGAGCAAGCAAGGCAACAAGCCGTTCTTATATTTTTAGGAGTTATGCTCGAGCATTTCATGCAAATCTGGAAGAAGTTGCTGAAAAACTTGATGATTATGCATCTTTAAAAAGCTTTTTCACTCGGAAGTTAAAAGAGGGCTGCAGACCTATTGATTCAACTTCTTGTGTGATTAGCCCTGTTGATGGTGTGATCTTGCGATGAGAGGAGGATGCATCCTAGGCAGAGCTGGGGGGGATTCTCGCAGAGGAGCGGGAGATCATCGACGCTCACCTGATCTCAGATACCTACCTACAACGGTTGCAGTAGATTGTGCAAAGTAGATCATGTACAACATGGGTAAAACGCTGGAGATCAAAGGGAATTAACAAGAAGGAAAGGGAAACCAATTCGAGAAGGATGGACGTCGGGCGGGACATCTGCGTGTCGAGAGCTCTCGGGGCTATCTATGATGATCGGAGGGGAGAAAATGGAAAACGCTTTATTTTGAGGGACTGGTAGAGCACAAAAGAAAATTTGCCTGTAGTCTCGTATTGATATAACGAGAAAGAGAGAAACATGCACGCATATGGGAAAGCATAGAGGTCGTGCAGAACATTATAGAGGGAGTTCAAAGAGGATCATTGCACATCCAGCTCATAGCAACAGATGCGCAATCATAGACTCGCATCAGCTTCAGCCACCATATTGCTTGTGGAAGTTTGCTCCGTTTTGAGTCAAAGGAAACTTTGTGAATGATTATTGCAAACGTTATTGTTCTTGGAAACATAAAGCAGTTCATAGGAGAAGGCGTTGTGAACTTTAAGAGGCGTCTCGGGAAATTTAAGGCTTCAGACTCACCACTTCCGACAGTCCCACGTTATGATGTTTCGGGTGTCATTGTGAAAGTAGGCAGCAAAGTTACCTCCTTCAAAGAGGGTGATTCTGTGTATGCTGATGTAAGTGAGCATGCTCTGGATGGGCCCAAGCAATGGGGATCGATTGCTCAGTACACAGCTGTGGAGGAGAAACTGTTAGGACTGATGCAAAAAAATCTCAGCTTTGCAGAAGCAGCAAGTTTGCCATTAGCTATTGAGACAGCCTTAGAAGGATTAGAAAGAGCCAATTTAAAAGAAGGGCAAACTATACTGGTCTTGGCTGGTGCTGGGGGTGTAGGAAGCCTTGCTGTTCAAATAGCCAAACATGTTTTTTGGAGCATCTTTAGTGGCTGCCACAGCGAGCACCTCCAAGTTGGAGCTCTTGAAACAACTTGGGGCTGACATTGCAAATGATTATACAAAACAAAAATATGAGGATCTGCCTGAAAGATATGATGTTGTTTTTGATGCAGTAGGAGAGTGTGAGAAGGCAGTCAAGGTGGTGAAGGAAGGAGGCTCTGTGGTGGCTTTAAACAATTG
>CM035418.1:158753565-158843565 GCA_020310875.1 Ceratopteris richardii | reverse complement strand
GGCTCGAACTTAAGTTCGAGCCTCTCAGCCTTTAAGTTCGAGCCTCTCAGCTTTTCTAACCATATCAAGTTTAGGATTGGTGTCTCATATGCAAAAGAACAAAGAGGCTCGAACTTAGGTTCGAGCCTCTAAGCTTTTCCAACTATATCAAGTTTAGGATTGTTGTGTCTTATGTGCCTCTCAGGTTTTCCAACCATATCAATTTTAGGATTGTTTGGTCACATGATATGAGCAAAAAAACAAAGAGGTTCGAACTTAAGTTCGAGCCTATGACCAACCATATCAAGTTTAGGATTGTTGTGTTTTATGTGCAAAAGAACAAAGAGGCTCGAACTTAAGTTCGAGCCTCTTAGGTTTTCCAACCATATCAAGTTTAGGGAGCAAAAGAACAGAGGCTCGAACTTAAGCTCGAGCCTCTCAACTTTTTTAACCATATCAAGTTTACGATTGGTGTCTTATATGCAAAAGAACATAGAGGCTCGAACTTAAGTTCGACCCTCTGAGCTTTTCCAACCATATCAAGTTTAGGATTGTTGTGTCTTATGTGCAAAAGAACAAAGAGGCGCGAACTTAAGTTTGAGCCTCTGAGCTTTTCCAACCATATCAAGTTAAGGATTGTTGTGTCTTATGTGCAAAAGAACAAAGAGGCTCGAACTTAAGTTCGAGGCTCTCAGGTTTTCCAACCATATCAAGTTTAAGATTGTTTGGTCAGATGATATGAGCAAAAGAACAAAGAGGCTCGAACTTAAGTTTGAGCCTCTCAGCTTTTCTAACCATATCAAGTTTAGGATTGATGTTTTATATGCAAAAGAACAAAGAGGTTCGAAGTTAAGTTCGAGTTTCTGAGGTTTTCCAACCATATCAAGTTTAGGATTGTTGGATCACCTGATATGAGCCTCAGCTTTTCCAGCCATATCAAGTTTAGGATTGTTGTGTCTTATGTGCAAAAGAACAAAGAGGATCGAACTTAAGTTTGAGCCTTTTAGCTTTTCCAGTCATACCAAGTTTTCAGCCATACCAGCCATACCAACTTTAAGTTCTAGCATTTTCAACCTCTCACCTTTTCTAACCATATCAAGTTTACGATTGGTGTCTTATATGCAAAAGAACATAGAGGCTCGAACTTAAGTTCGAGCCTCTAAGCTTTTCCAACCATATCAAGTTTAGGATTGTTGTGTCTTATGTGCAAAAGAACAAAGAGGCTCAAACTTAAGTTTGAGCCTCTTGCTCGAACTTAAGTTCGAGCCTCTCAGGTTTTCCAACCATATCAAGTTTAAGATTGTTTGGTCAGATGATATGAGCAAAAGAACAAGGAGGCTCGAACTTAAGTTTGAGCCTCTCAGCTTTTCTAACCATATCAAGTTTAGGATTGATGTTTTATATGCAAAAGAACAAAGAGGTTCGAAGTTAAGTTCGAGTTTCTGAGGTTTTCCAACCATATCAAGTTTAGGATTGTTGGATCACCTGATATGAGCCTCAGCTTTTCCAGCCATATCAAGTTTAGGATTGTTGTGTCTTATGTGCAAAAGAACAAAGAGGCTCGAACTTAAGTTTGAGCCTTTTAGCTTTGCCAATCATACCAAGTTTTCAGCCATACCAGCCATACCAACTTTAAGTTCTAGCATTTTCAGCTTTTTATGCCATAGGAAGAGGTTCGAGCCTTTAAGCTTTTCCAACCATATCAAGTTTAGGATTGTTGTGTCTTATGTGCAAAAGAACAAAGAGGTTCGAGCCTCTCAGGTTTTCCAACCATATCAAGTTTAGGATCGTTTGGTCACATGATATGAGCAAAAAAACAAAGAGGTTCGAACTTAAGTTCGAGCCTCTCAACTTTTCCAACCATTGAATTACGTATATCGAAAATTAAAGAGAGATTGGGTGCGTACATTAATGAATGATTTTCTCTTGGCTCCGAAAGAGAATGAAGTTCTTGCAGTTGTCATGCCTATTGATCCAAGTGTCAGAATACCTCTAAAAACTTTATCTCATGATGATATTGATAAAGTTGAGTATTGGATAATATTTGGACAGCATTCAAGTAGTGCAGCGAAAACTTTACAAACTGTTAATTCTCCGATGGTGACATTACAGTTACAACAACAATTTAGATATAGAAAAGCAAAAATTATAGTAAATTGTCCTCCAAAAATTTCAAGGGAGATATCTAAAGAGGCTAATTTGATGGTCGCAAAGTCATTACAGAAGGAACCATTTGTTGATCAACTTTTACAAGCTAGATCTCAATGGAAAGCCAATGGATGTCCATCCAAACCTCCTCCAGGTGTTAATCAGAGTAAAAGAGAATTTATATCATGGCAGGTATGTTTATATTCTTTGTATTTTTTATGTTTTAGTTATTATATATTATTATTTTTTAAAACTTGTATTTATTTAAACTATATGTTCTTTTTTGCAGAATTTTGTAGAGACTACAGAGCAAACTTTACAAAAAGGATTTATAAAGAATGATTTACATCTTCTTTTATGTAATGATGAGGAATGGAAGAATTAGATATCAAAGATTTCATATTATAGCAGGTCAAGGTGCATGCCAAAAAACTGATATCCGTATCGGATATAAGTTTGTGCATCGTAAAAACTTGGATACAATTTGGAAAATTTTTCCACATTTGGATGGAAATAATACCATTATTTTTGATGATACATTATATCATGTGATTTGGAATATGAAAGGCACTTATGTAATTCTATCGAAGCTGTGGAGGCAATCATCGGAGGAGTTGGAAAACTTTTTATCCAAAACAATGATTCCTTGGCTTTATGGATGGATTTGCTCAAAGAACAGACGTTCTTATACATGCAATACAATTGTAAATCAGAGACCTTGTGATAGAGAAACATATTATGTACTTGAACAATATATTAAGAAACGATATAAATGATTTTAAAATATTTGAACATCATGTATTTTATTGGTGTTTTAAAACACCACATATTTTTGGGACTGTTCAACCAAGTGAAAAATTATTGGTAGCCTAAATTGCATATATTTGAGTTATTACTGAATTCGATTGTTTTTCAAAGCTCTAAATTAGTATGATAGATTTATTATAAAATTATATGAAATAATCTTTTCAATTTTTAAACAACATAGTATTGACATAATTTTCATATCATTCACTTAAATGAACAATTATTAGTATGTCAAATTGCATATTATTAAGTATTGTTAAACTAGATCTAAATTCATGTGGTTGCTTTTTTTTTTAAATGGATGTTCAGCCGAGGCCTACTCCTCCGGGCCTACTGTATAAGGAAGGGCATAGTATCTGTGGGACCCACCTTATCCCACAAGAATAAGGGTTTACATAGCTGGGTTAAATTGCGATCACAACTATCGCGAAGAAGGACAAACGGTGGCACATCAGCAACAAGATACAACTTTTCATGTGTTGATGGGGGTTGAAACACCGTCTCCGCCTCAAGAGGCGAGTGGCCCAACCACCCGAACAAGTAACCTGGGACCAAATTGAATATATTTATTGTTTAATATATTAAATTGTGAGCTCTAAATTCATAAAGTTAGGATGATTTGTCATATTAGGATGATATTTACTTTATGAGCATTTATTGATATATCAAATAGTGTATAATTGACCTATTATTATTGAATTGGATAATACCAGACTTCATATTTTGAAAAAAATTCAAGGCTGAATGCTTTTCTTTGTTTATTCATATTCTCCTTGGTGTTTTTTTAAAGAAGCTCATCAACTAATATTATTTTTTGTCTATTGAAAACTTAAAACATTTTAACAAAAAGAGGATGTATTCATGACTTGATCTTTGTAAGAAGAATATAACATAGAAATTATAAGTTAATACCATCACTATTATTATAAATGGGACTTGAATAATTCCCAAATTTCGTGAATAGGCCTTTATTAAAGATTGTACACTCTGCTTACTTGAGCCAACCACCTAGCATAGATGGTTTCATGGTTGATTTTTCCCCCTGCACCCCTGGAAACTACCAAAGCAGCATTGGAAGAATACAAGGAAGGAGCAATGCAAAAACTTCAGGTAACATAAGAAGAGCACAAAAGTTTACACGACATGTATCTTGGGGCCAAAGAAGTACAAGAAGGTTCCTTGGATTTGGTGCATCAGATCCCAGCTGTTTCAACCAAATTGGCACCCAAGTGGATAGGACCATACAGAGTGATAAAAGTATTAGCACATGGAGCAGTGCATCTCGAGGATTTGCAGGGTAAGAGGATACCCCTTGTCAATATTTGGAGGGTGAAGAATTACCTGAATTAAGTCAAATTGGAAACACTTCATTCACTGTACATACCGTATTTCATTCACCGTTCACAGTTTAATTGGTCTATTCAATAAAGCAAATGAAGAAAAGTTGCACCGGGACGGTGCAAAGACTTGATGTGGGGGTCTATAGCGTCGTCTATCTTGCTCTCTCTCTGTCTCTCTCTCTCTCTATCTCTCTCTCTCTCTCGTGTCATTGCTCTCTCTCTCTCTCTCTCTCTCTCTCTCTTTCTCTCTCTCTCTCTCTCTCTCTCTCTCTCTCTCTCTCTCTCTCTCTCTCTCTCGTGGCTTCGCTCTCTCTCTCTCTATCTCTCTCTCTCTCTCTCTCTCTCTCTCTCTCTCTCTCTCTCTCTCTCTCTCTCTCTCTCTCTCTCTCTCTCTCTCTCTCTCTCTCTCTCTCTCTCTCTCTCTCTCTCTCTCCCCCAACCCCCCGCATCTTTTTCCCCCCCACCCCCGTTGACCACTACCCCCCCACCCCCGTAGAGCCCACAACCCCACCCTCGTGCAACTCCCCCCTCCCTCCGCCTGTTCTCTCCCTCTCTCTCTTCCCGCGCAACCCCCACCCCTGGTCCCTCTCACCCCACCCCCGCGAGTCCCTCTCTCCCCTGCCCCCCGCCACAAGAGCAGCCTCCCCCGCTGCCACCCCCACCCGCTATCCCCACTTACCCGGAAGCCCCCTCGGAGGACTCCCCCCGCCAACCTCGCTGACCCACTGCTCCCTCCTCTTCCCCCCGCCTCTACAGCCCTACCCACTAACCACCTCAGCCTCCCCCTACTACCCACCCACACCCCCAGGGCATGCTCCCCCAAGCCCAACCCTCCACACACACCCCCTAATGTTGTCCCTGGTGGTGATTTGGCTAAAGTGCAGAGAGCAATATGCACTAATAGTGCATTTGAACCTTCTTTGATGATGGCTAAATGTGACCCTAGACATGGGAAATATATGGCTTGCTGTTTGATGTATCGAGGAGATGTTGTTACAAAGGATGTTAATGCAGCTTTCGCGATAATCAAGACAAAGAGAACATTTCAGTTTGTGGATAAGTGTTGTAGACGGGACTCTAGGGACTCGGTTTTCGTTTCTTTCTGGTTTGTTCGGTGATGTATCATGCACAGGAAATCAAGCCTCCGTCTACTCAAGGGGGTTCTTCCTTAGGGAAGTATACCCTGTAACATTTTTGCATATAGGTCCATACAAGACATAAAATACGACACAACAAAATAGAGAATGCTGTCGTCGTGTAAATAGGGAGAATATTCGTAATGTGAGAGAAATTACAATCAGCAATATTGAATCGACGGAGTCTCAAGGTCCTACAGAACAGCGATCACACCGTAATGTCGACAGCCGTCACTAAGAAATACGGCTCTATGTCCTCATCAGAGAACAATTTCCAACAGTGAGCTCACAACACCGGTGCACAGAGACGAGTCTCTTACTAGTGCCACTATTCACTCCCTCCTTATCACTCTCTGATTGAACGTTTAATTTTTCTCCTTCCTTCCCTTCTAATTCGGTGTTTTTCTCCTTCTTTCTCTTTCTCCTCTCTGTCTTCCTCTCTCTGTTCCCTTTCTCCTCACTGTTGTGCAGCTGCCTCCTCCCAACTTCTCTCTCCCTTTTTTTTTCTTAGTCGTGGAACACCGCCGCTTACACACTCCAGAAACGGGAGAAGGTTGATTCTGAATATGTGCCCGATCTGATTGTCCTTTGATTCGGCAACCGCTAATACATCAACTGCTGTCTATTTTGCCTGCCAAGATGGGCATCAGCGTAGTTTTGCCTTCCAAGATAGGCATCACCTGTGGGAAAGATTTGCCTAATCTGGGATTAATATCTGTTCAATGTATTTCTTAAGGTGGTTTGATTGGCCTTGGGAGTGCTTATGGCAATGGGTACACTTGGAATGTCTGTAGATTCAGTAATTGTGATGTCGGGATGCTTCAGGGTGTCTGTCATCACCAGAGTTCAATTAGTAGTTCTGACTCAGGAGATTTTGGTCAACCAGTTGACCAAAATTCCACCGTGTCCTGAAGCGCTTATCGTAACGTCATCGAAATTTTGCCGAAAAGGTGCCGAATTTGTGATCTTCTTCAGACTTCTGAGTTTCATTTAGTAATTATGTTTTCGATGATTTTGGTCAACCAGTTGACCAAAATTCCGCCCTATCACCAAAGTGCTTGCCGAAAAGTTACCGAAATTTTATCGAAAAGGCACCGAATTTGCAAACTTCTTTCGCGTTGCTCTTTTCTTATTTGTAGTTTAGTTGATGGAACCCTCGCCATCCTTCACAATCCTGAGTACTCCTTCAACAAAAGAACCCGAACTTCTTCTAGAATTACAATCGTGTTTCGGTACTCGGTTGCAACCATTTCCTTTAAAAGGGCGTGATCTTCCATCCCTTGTTCAGAGAGGGGATTCTGCTGGATTACAGTCCCCCGCATCAAAACTTTACACCGTCTCGGTGTAATATCTCTTTTACTTGCTGATTTCATCAAACAAAATGATCTGCCGAAAATTAAACTAACTATGGTATGTACAGTGAGTGAATTTCATTTGCTTGTATTAATTCAAATAAGTTTTCACCCTGGAGATGTTGACCAGGGGCATCCTTTCACCCAGCAAGTCCTCTAGATAAACTGCTCCTTGAGGTAGTACCTTTATCACCTAGTAGGGTCCTATCCACTTAGGTGCCAATTTGGTGGATGTCGCCAGAATCTGATGCACCAGGACCAAAGATCCTTCCTGTACCTCATTAGTCTTTAAATACCTGTCATGCAGTTGTTTGCGTTCCTCTTGCTTTACATGTAGTTTCCTCATGGTGGCTTCCCTATATTCTTCCAATGCCATAAGTCTTCTAATGGGTGGCTCAATTCCACTGATTTTGGCTCCAATTTCCTTCATGATAATAAATTCCAATGGGGCCAATGCCTCCTTACCGTATACTAATCAGAATGGACTTTCACCAGTGGTCCCCCTTCTAGTAGTTCGAAAACCCCAAATTGCACCGATTAATGCTTGTGGCCAAGAACTTTGATGATCAAAGGACAATTTGTGTAAGAGCCCGATCAAAATCTTATTGGAGCTCTATGCTTGGCCATTTGCCCTTGGATAGTAGGCACAAGATTTTTTATGGAAAACCTTGTACCTATCAAATATAAATTGCACCAATTGATTTACAAAATGTGGGGAACCGAATCTTGAAAAAATACGTTTATACAAAAACTTAGCTATTGTTAAAGCTGTGCAATCCACAGTAGCTTTAGCCTCAATCCATTTAGTTGCGTAGCATGTGGCCATCAAAATATATTTCTTGCCCCCAGGTTCACGAGTTGGACTGATCGGACCAATAAAATCAAGGCCCCATCGTTCAAAAGGTAGCCATCCTGTGGAAATCTTTAATGGTTGAAAATTTAACTTCGTTGGCCTAGGAGCACATCTCTGGCAGATGTCGCATTCCTTAGCAAAGTTGATTGCATCTTTGTATACCCGAGGCCACCATAGTCCTTTGTGGATTATTTTGTGAGCCAATTCTTCTCTCTTTAGATGTCCTTCATTGTGTGCAGCTTCTAGCAAAAGATTTACCTCCTCTAGATAAACACATTTCCTCAAGATTTCATCCTGACAATTTCTATATAAATTCCCATTTATAAGCAAATATGCTTTCGATTTCAGGAGCAATCTTCTCTTTTCTATGGGTATCAAATGTGAGTTTTCGAGTAGTGAGAAAATGGAGAATTTCATCATACCAATCAGTACGAATTGCCACCGGAAGAGATTACTATCCACCAGTTCATCATTAATACATGTTGCCTTCTCGCTCATTGCGGTCCTCGACACTTGATCTGCCATGTAGTGCTCTCTTCCTGGCTTAATATGAATATCAAAATTAAATTCTTGAAACAAGAGTAACCATCTCCAAACCCTTCCAGCCACTCTAGGTTTGTTTATCAAGTACTTCAAGGGCTGATGGTCTGCTATGACTATAAAATGTACTCCAAGAAGATAATGCCGAAACTTCTGAAGAGCAAATACAATAGCGAAACCTTCCCTTTCTGTTGTACTGTAATTCCTTTCAGCTTGGTTGAGTAGTCTGCTGGCATAGGAGATAGGTTTATCAACCTTGTGTGATGATGGTTGAGCTAGAACCGCACCAACAGCATGAAGACTAGCATCTATATGCACATGAAACTCTACTGACCAGTTAGGAACACTTAAAAGTGGACCAGTACATAACCTCATTTTTAGTTCACAAAATGCTCTCTCAGCTTCTGCATTCCATAAGAAAGGGACCTTTTTACTAGTAAGCCTTGATAAGGGCTTAGCTATTTCTGAATACATTCGTATGAATCTTCTATGGTATCCTGCATGACCCAAAAAACTTTGTACTTCTTTTGGGTTTTGTGGAATAGACATGGATAAAATAGCAGTAACCTTTGCAAGGTCAACCGTTATTCCATCAGCAGATACTATGTGACCAAGAAGAGCACCCTTGGTGACCAAAAAGTGACATTTATCAGGATTTAATTTAAAACCTGTTTTGAGACATTGCTAAAAAATTTCTTTTAAGTTTTCCAAATGATCATGGAAACCTTGAACTGCTGCTCTTCTATCTGTGCCTGAAAATACTGAAAAGTCATCCATGAAAATGCGTAAAAAGGTTGTCAACCATTTTCCCAATATTAGATACATTGTTCTATTAAATGAAGCCAGTGCATTCTTCAAACCAAAAGCCATGCGAGTATAAACATAAGTGCCCCATGGAGTTACAAAGGCTGTTTTGTCCCTATCCTCAGGATGAATCACTATCTGATTGTAACCGTTGAAACCGTCCAAGAAGCTATACAAAGTGTGACCAGCTACTTCCTCAAGTACTTGCTCTGTGAAGGGCTAAGGAAATCCATCTTGAACATTCACTTTGTTCAAGGCACAAAAATCAACACAGACTCTTATTTTTCCACTACTTTTCTTGGGCACAATAACCATAGAAGAAAGCCACCTAGAATGTTCTACTAGAACAATTATGCCTGCTTCTTCTAGTTTTTTAATTTCCACTTTTATTGCCTCTGCATACTTTGGATTGAGTCGATATGGCCTACTTCTTGCAGGCAGGGCTCCCTCAACTAAGGGTATCTGATGCAGTCCGAGCTCCTCGGATATCTCTGTTAGATCTTTGTAGGACCATGCAAAGACATTTTTGTAAGCAAAAAGTAAGGAAGTTACCTTCTGTAGTAAAGGAGGATAATGCCATAGCCAAGAGGCCAATTGGACTACTTGAGGGTTCTCCTCATCCCCTAGATTTACTTCTTGTACCAATGTTTCAAGACTAATCTTGTTTGATAACATCTCCATTGTATCCAGGAGTGGACTTTAAGTTATATTCTGCAATATGTTCTCTCGTCCACCCTGGAGGTATGTCCGAAAAGGGGAGATCTTCTCTGTATTCCGGCTCATAGCCCTCTTGTTCTGAAACCTCTATAGTTTTTGACCCTTCAACATTCGTAATCTCTTGCAAGCTCTCATTCTTCAATTCCTTAAGAACCTCATGGCTTTTTCCTGCAACTCCTTCATCTGGAACTTCTTCCCCTATTTCATTGATTTCCACCATGCAACATTCGGTACTTTCCATCATCCAATTCAATAATGTATCTTCTTCTTTGGGTAGAGAGGGCATCACCTGAGTATCCACAATATACCCAGCAGTTTTTCCTGAGTCAAATCCTTCTTCCAAATGTAGCTGCAATTGGCTATTGGTGCTAGTTGAAATCCATAGTTTGTTTTTCCCCCAATCTTGCAAAGCTTTTGCTTGCCTCAGCCAAGGTGTCCCCAGAAGTAAAGGATAGGAAGTCTCCTGTGGAAGTGCAACAACAACAAAATCCAGCACAAAGTGGCAACCTTGTACTATCATCCGTACCTTTTCAATAATAAGAAGAGGCGCAACCCGATGTTGATCTGCTAGTGTAACTCTGAATGGTGCCATCTTGGTGGGGTTCAAATTTAGTTTCTTCATTGTAAAATCTGGCATTAAATTGATACCTGAGCCTCCATCTACAATCACACCTGTGAGAGCTTCATCCTTTATACAAACAGATAATCTTGAGCTTTTGTAGTCTGCCAAGGGTGCAGGGGGAAGATCAACCATGAAACCATCTATACTGGGTGATTGAATCAAGTGGACAGAGTGTATAATCTTCAATAAGTCACTTCTTATTTTTGAATCCATCCTTGTAAGTTCATAGAGACTAATCTTGTGATGAATGCCTTTCAAAACCTGCTCAATGTTTATCTCATGTGTGTCTGCTTGCAGATCTGTTGGTTGGTCCCTTAATGAAGTAACCATCCTTTCATAAGCTCCTTCCATTTCTGCTTGATCCTTCCATCCAGCCTTCTTTTCCTCCTCTTTATCCCGGAATCCTTGTTGTTCCTCTCTACCGATTGTTGCTGCTTGTCTGGCTCTAGTCATCATGGGCATTACAGAGGATGAAACAGCATAAGTCTGAGTGGTCATACCTTCTTCTTGTGGTGAGACTGTAATCATGTGGATTGGAGCCGGACGACTTCTTGGGGAGTCTTTGGTATAATGATCCCTAGCCTCTAGACAATGTTGACAAGGAGATGCATCCTCTGGAAGGGAATACCTATTCTGGGTATGGCCATACTCACCACAGCGATAACACATTAATGGTCTATTATATCTAGGTTTTGTCGTACGATTTTCCTCTCTACTAGGTGCATTTGAAGTACTAGCATAATATGAATCCATAGCACGAGGGTAACCTCGTTGCTGTGTACCCTTCAGGTAGTAACAGTCTCTAGCTTCATGACCATTTTCCACAAAATTGACAGCTTACCTTGCTAGGGCAATTGGCGTTGGAATGTCCTTTGTTGTTACATTTTGTACACCGAATCTGCCTTCTTATATCCTGAGTGGTCCGCAGATCCTCCAACTCATGGCGAAGTTGGGTTACTTCATCATCAGTGCCCCATAATGGTGGAAAGACCTTCTCTTCTTGTTGATTTTGTTGCATTCGTAATGCCTCTAGCTCCTTCCTTAGTTGCTCATAGGGTCTAGTTCTGCAGCATAATTTGTTTGTGTGTCCCCTTCAAAATGTTGTCGAGCTTCTTCAATGCGTGATGCTGCTGCAACAAAATCATTGAGGGTGGCATCCAATCTAAGAGACTCTCGTAACTTCTCTTGAGATGACCTGGGCAAAGCTTTTTCTATCCATTTTTTAACCAAGAAATCACCTGGAGCATGTGGAAGACGTGCAACAAGTGCTTTTGTCCTAGTGTGAAGTTCATGGAAGGATTCACCTTATGTAGAGGAGGTACTGGGGTATCCGCTTTTAACAAAAGTAGAGAATGAAAATTAAACACGTCCAGTACATCACCTACTCAAGGGGGGTTCTCTTTAGGGAAATATACCCTTTAACATTTCTGTGAGCAGGTAGATAACAAGGATTACACAGAGTGGTAAATACTTCAGAAAATATGGGCTACCAATGACCAAGGAAGATCATACACTTCTTGATTCGAATCAGACGATTACAAGGTAGGGCAGAGTGATGCTCAAAAGTGCAAGCCTAGGACTGACAAGCCACCCTAAAAGTATTAACTCCAATACAACAGATCAGCATAAGGGGGCCATTGGTATGCAGGCTAACTAAGAACAATACAAATGGTAGAATCTCTCAAGAGAATGGAGCTTAATCAACACACTGACTCACAGAAAAGAAAATAAATCCAAGCTACTCTCTTACACTATAGTGCTCATAGCCCTCCACTGAGAAGCCTACCCTCTGTATACGCACTACAGAGAAGCTCCTACAATAGACTTGAAACCACCAAGTGTAAGAGAGGACTTCTGCACGTACGCACGAACCACTGTATCTCAAAAATTGTTATCCCCCAAATGAGCAAAAATCCATTGCTTTTATAGGCCTCAATAGGTCAAGGGAGCCTTGCCGAATCCTCACGTCCACTGATCACGTGCCGGTTAATTATCCCAAATTGAAGGGGTAGGTCAATTATTCCCTTGATTTGAATTGGATCCACAAAAATAGGTAGTGGCCGTGAAGAGTTGGCGGCGACTACTTTCACTTTCCACCATTCCACTTTAATTTCAAGTCCTAATTATCTCCAATGATGACTGATAAATGTTGAGCACACTGAACTCTCGGACTAGAAGCAGCTTCTTCCTCCTCTTCCTAAGCCTCATGCATGGGTTGCTGTTGTTTCCTTCTCATTCCTTCTTCCATGTTAACATTTTGCGGGATGATTTCCTCACATTCATCAAGCTCTATATCTGGCATCTCCTGAGATGGCTTGGAAGGAGGAATTGTCTCCAGAATTGTGCGGGGGTGGATGTGTAATGGTGCGGGTGTATGTGTGTGTATGTGTGTGAGGGGGGGGGGGTTGTGTGTATGTCACATGGGTGTGTGTGATTGTGTGGGGGTGTGGTGCATGTGTGTGAGAGAGTGCATGTGTGTGGATGAGGTCATGCATGTGTGTGAGTATGTGTGAGTGAGTATGTGTGGATGTGTGGGTATGTATGGATGTGTGTGTGTGTGCATATGTGTGGTTGTGCATGTATGGTGTGCGTGTGCGTGAGGGTATGTGTATGTATGCATGTGTGCGGGGGGCGCATGGGGTGGGGTGGCGGAATGGGGGAGTGGGGTGGGGTGGCGGGATGGGCGAGTGGGGTGGGGGTGGCGGGATGGGGGAGTGGGGTGGGGTAGTGGGGTGGGGGAGCGAAGTGGGGTGGCGGGGTGGGGTGGCGGGGTGGAGAGAGAGAGAGAGAGAGAGAGAGAGAGAGAGAGAGAGAGAGAGAGAGAGAGAGAGAGAGAGAGAGAGAGAGAGAGAGAGAGAGAGAGAGAGAGGGGGGCGCATGGGGTGGGGTGGCGGGATGGGGGAGTGGGGTGGGGTGGTGGGATGGGGGAGTGGGGTGGGGCGGCGGGGTGGGGGGAGAGAGAGAGAGAGAGAGAGAGAGAGAGAGAGAGAGAGAGAGAGAGAGAGAGAGAGAGAGAGAGAGAGAGAGAGAGAGAGAGAGAGAGAGAGAGAGAGAGAGAGAGAGAGAGAGAGAGAGAGAGAGAGAGAGAGAGAGAGAGAGAGAGAGGGGGGCGCATGGGGTGGGGTGGCCGGATGGGGGAGTGGGGTGGGGTGGCGGGATGGGGGAGTGGGGTGGGGTGGCGGGATGGGGGAGTGGGGTGGGGTAGTGGGGTGGGGGAGCGAAGTGGGGTGGCGGGGTGGGGTGGCGGGGAGGAGAGAGAGAGAGAGAGAGAGAGAGAGAGAGAGAGAGAGAGAGAGAGAGAGAGAGAGAGAGAGAGAGAGAGAGAGAGAGAGAGAGAGAGAGAGAGAGAGAGAGAGAGGCGCATGGGGTGGGGTGGCGGGATGGGGGAGTGAGGTGGGGTGGCGGGATGGGGGAGTGGGGTGGGGTGGCGGGATGGGGGAGTGGGGTGGGGCCGCGGGGTGGGGAGAGAGAGAGAGAGAGAGAGAGAGAGAGAGAGAGAGAGAGAGAGAGAGAGAGAGAGAGAGAGGCACATGGGGTGGGGTGGCGGGATGGGGGAGTGGGTGGGCTGGCGGGATGGGGGAGTGGGGTGGGGTGGCGGGATGGGGGAGTGGGGTGGGGTGGCGGGATCGGGGAGTGGGGTGGGGCGACGGGGTGGGGGGAGAGAGAGAGAGAGAGAGAGAGAGAGAGAGAGAGAGAGAGAGAGAGAGAGAGAGAGAGAGAGAGAGAGAGAGAGAGAGAGAGAGAGAGAGGGGTGCATGGGGACGGGGAGCGAAGTGGGGTGGCGGGGTGGGGTGGCGGGGAGGAGAGAGAGAGAGAGAGAGAGAGAGAGAGAGAGAGAGAGAGAGAGAGAGAGAGAGAGAGAGAGAGAGAGAGAGAGAGAGAGAGAGACGAGAGAGAGAGAGAGAGAAGAGAGAGAGAGAGAGAGAGAGAGAGAGAGAGAGAGAGAGAGAGAGAGAGAGAGAGAGAGAGAGAGAGAGAGAGAGAGAGAGAGAGAGAGAGAGAGAGGGAGGGGCGCATGGGGTGGGGTGGCGGGATGGGGGAGTGGGGTGGGGTGGTGAGATGGGGGAGTGAGGTGGGGTAGTGGGGTGGGGAAGCGAAGTGGGGTGGCGGGGTGGGGTGGCGGGGAGGAGAGAGAGAGAGAGAGAGAGAGAGAGGAGAGAGAGAGAGAGAGAGAGAGAGAGAGAGAGAGAGAGAGAGAGAGAGAGAGAGAGAGAGAGAGAGAGAGAGAGAGAGAGAGAGAGAGAGAGAGAGAGAGAGAGAGAGAAGGGGGGGGGTAGTGTGTGCGCGTGAGGGGCGGGGTGAAACGGGGAAGCGGGGTGGGGTGGCGGAGAGGGGAGAAAGAGAGAGGGAAAGGAGGAGGGGGTGCTACAGACCCCCACATCAAGCTTTTGCACTGTCCCTGGTGCAACTTCTTCTTATTGAATGAAATACTGCTAATACTCGAATGACACGTGGTGTACAGTGGTTGAAATTCTTCCGACTTGTGGTGTACAGTGGTTGAAATTCTTCCAAGTCGACTTAGTTTAGATACTTCTTCACTCTGGAGATGTTGACCAAAGGAATCCTTTTACCTTGCAGATCTTCCAGATGCACAGTGCCATGTGGCAATACCCTGATAACCTTATATGGTCCTACCCATTTGGGTGCCAATTTAGTTTGAATTGGTGGAGCCTGATGCACTAAAACCATAGACCCTTCCTGAACTTCATTGGATCTCAGATACCTGTCATGCAATCTCTTGCGCTCTTCTTGTGTCACCAGAAGTTTTTGCATTGCCCCTTCTCTGTATTCTTGTAATGCCACCAATCTCTGAATGGGGGGTTCAATTCCAATGGTTTTGATTCCTATTTCTTTTCTGATGATAAACTCAAATGGTGCCAATGCCTCTTTCCCATAAACTAAGTGAAATGGAGTCTCGCCTGTGGTTCCCCTCTTCGTGGTTCTGAAAGCCCAAATTGCACCAATCAGTGCTAGCGGCCAAGAGCTTTGATGATCAAAAGATAAGTTGCGTAAGAGTCCAATCAAAATCTTGTTGGAGCTTTCCGCTTGGCCATTTGCCCTTGGGTAGTAGGCACAAGATTTTTTGTGGAAGATTTTGTACCTGTCAAATATAAACTGGAGCAATTGATTTACAAAATGTGTGCCCCTATCACTAGTAATTTCCAGTGGGCAACCAAATCTTGAAAAAATACATTTATACATAAATTTAGCAACTGTTAAAGCCGTGCAGTCCACAGTAGCTTTAGCCTCGATCCATTTAGTGGCATAGCATGTGGCCATGAAAATATACTTTTTTCCTCCAGGTTGACTAGTTGGACTAATTGGCCCTATGAAATCAAGACCCCATCGTTCAAATGGAAGCCATCCGGTAGATATGACTAATGGTTGGAAATTCAATCTGGTTGGCGCGGGAGCACATCTCTGACAGATGTGGCATTCTTTTGCAAACTTGATGGCATCCTTGAAAATATGAGGTCACCATAACCCTTTGTGGATAATTCTATGAGCCAATTCTTCCCCCTTTTGGTGTCCTTCATTGTGTGCAGCCTCCAGCAAAAGACTTACCTCTTCTGGATAGACACACCTTCTCAATATATCATCCTGACAGTATTTATAAAAATTTCCATTTATAAGAGAATATGCTTTGGTTTTCAGGAGCAATCTTCTCTTTTCTATAGGTGTCAAGTGTTCTGGGATCTTTCCAGTAGTGAGAACATGAAGAATTTCATCATACCCACCTGTCCGAATTGCTACTAGAAAAAGATTGCTATCCACCAGTTCATCATTAATACCTGTTGCCTTTTCGCTCATTGCCGTCCTGGACACTTGATCTGCCATGTAGTGCTCTTTTCCTGGCTTAATATGAATATCAAAATTAAATTCTTGAAATAGGAGTAACCATCTCCAAATCCTTCCAGCTACTCTAGGCTTGTTTATCAAATACTTCAAGGGCTGATGATCGGAAATAACAATGAAATGTACACCAAGGAGATAATGTCGAAACTTCTGAAGAGCAAATACGATAGCCAAACCTTCTCTTTCCGTTGTACTGTAATTTCTTTCAGCTTGGTTGAGTAGTCTGCTTGCATAAGAGATAGGTCTATCCACTTTGTGAGATGATGGTTGAGCTAGAATTGCACCAACAGCATGAAGACTAGCATCTGTATGCACATGAAATTCCAATGAATAATTAGGAACACTTAAAAGTGGAGCAGTACATAGCCTCAACTTTAGTTCACAAAATGCTTTGTCGGCTTCAGCACTCCATGAGAAAGGGATCTTTTTACTGGTAAGCCTTGACAAGGGCTTAGCAATTTCTGAATACATCCTAATGAATCTTCTGTGATACCCCGCATGGCCCAAGAAACTTTGCACTTCCTTAGGGCTTTGTGGAATTGGCATGGAAAGAATAGCAGTAACCTTTGCAGGGTCAACAGTTATACCTTCAGCAGATACTATGTGACCAAGAAGAGTACCCTTGGTGACTAAAAAGTGACATTTATCAGGATTCAATTTCAAACCTCTTTCGAGACATTGCTCAAAAAATTCTTTTAAATTCTCCAAATGGTCATGGAAATCTTGAACTGCTGCCCTTTTATCTGTACCTGAAAATACTGAAAAGTCATCCATGAAAATGCGTAGAAATGTTGTTAACCATTTGCCCAATATCAGATACATCGTTCTATTAAATGAAGCTGGCGCATTCTTCAAACCAAAAGCCATACGAGTATAGACATAAGTGCCCCAGGGAGTAACAAAGGCTGTTTTGTCCCTATCATCAGGGTGAATTACTATCTGGTTGTAGCCACTAAAACCATCCAAGAAACTATACAAAGTGTGACCAACTACTTCCTCAAGCACTTGCTCTATGAAGGGCTGAGGAAATCCATCTTGAATAGTCACTTTATTCAAAGCACGAAAATCAACACATACTCTTATTTTTCCACTATTTTTCTTGGGCACAATAACCATAGAGGAGAGCCACCTGGAATGTTCTACTGGAACAATTATACCCGCTTCTTCTAATTTTGTAATCTCTGCTTTTACTGCCTCTGCATACTTCGGATTGAGTCGATATGGTCTACTTCTTACAGGCGCGGCTCCCTCAACTAAGGGTATCCGATGTAACCCAAGCTCTTCTGGTATCCCTGTTAGATCTTTGTAGGACCATGCGAAGACACTTTGATAAGTAAAAAGCAAAGAAGTTACCTTCTGAAGCAAGAGAGGATAATGCCACAACGAGGATGCCAAATGGACCTTTTGAGGGTTCTCTTCATCCCCTAAATTTACTTCTTGAACCAATGTTTCAGGACTGGTCTTGCTTGAGAAATCCTCTCCACTATATGCAGGACTGGATTTTAATTTATATTCTGCAACATGTTCTTCCATCCATCCTTGAGGTATATCTGCAAAAGGAAGATCTTCTCTGCTCTTAGGTTCATAATCTTCCCTCTCTGATACTTTTATATTGGTTGCCTCCTCAAAGCTTGTATTTTCCTTCAGTTGCTCATTCTCCAACACCTTGTGGTCTTCATTGCCCTTTTCTGTAATTTCCTTATCTGCAACTTCTTCCTCAATTTCATTGATCTCCACTATGCAACATTCTGCACTTCCCATCATCCAATTTAACAATGTATCATCTTCTTGGGGTAGAGAGGGCATTACCTGAGTATCCACAGTATATCCAGTGGTTTTTCCTGAATCAAATCCTTCTTCCAAGTGTAGTTGCAGTTGGCTATTGGTGCTTGTTGAAATCCATAGTTTATTTTTCCCCAATCTTGCAAAGCTTTTGCTTGTCTCAACCAAGGTCTCCCTAGGAGCAAAGGATAGGAAGTCTCCTGTGGAAGTGTAATAACAACAAAATCCAACACAAAGTAGCAACCTTGTACTATCATCCGTACCTTTTCAATAATGGCAAGAGGCGCAACCCGATGTTGATCTGCTAGTGTAACTGTAAATGGTGCCATTTTGGTGGGGTTCAAATTTAGCTTCTTCATTGTAAAATCTGGCATCAAATTGATACCAGAGCCTCCATCTATGATCACACCTGTAAGAGCTTCATCCTTTATACAAACTGATAATCTTGAACTTTGGTAGTCTGCTAAGGGTGCAGGGGGAAAATCAACCATGAATCCATCTATACTAGGTGATTGGACTAAGTGAGCAGAGTGTATAATCTTCAGTAAGTCACTTCTTATTTTTGAATCCATCCTTATAAGTTCATATAGACTAACCTTGTGATGAATACCTTTCAAGATCTGTTCAATGTTTACCTCCTGAGTGTTTTCTTGCACACTTGTTGGTTGGCCCTTTAGAGAAGTAGTCATCTTATCATAAGCTCCTTCAATTTCTACTTGATCCTTCCATCCAAACTTCTTTTCCTCCTCTTTATCCTGAAATCCTTGTTGTTCATCTCTCTGGGTTACAGCTGCTTGCCTAGCTCTAGTCATTATGGGCATAGTAGAGGATGAAACAGCATAAGTCTGAGTGGTTTTCACTTCTTCATGTGGAGAGACTACAATCATGTGGATTGGAGCAGGACGACCTCTTGGGCAATCTTTGGTATAATGATCCTTGGCCTCTGGACAATGTTGACAAGGAGGTGCATCTTCTAGGAGGGAACACCTATTCTGCATGTGGCCGTACTCACCACAACGATAGCACATCAAAGGTCTATTATATCTAGGCTTTGCAGGCCGATTCTCCTCTCTATTAGATGTATTTGAAGTACTAGCATAATATGATTCCAAATTTTGAGGGTTACCTCTCTGCTGTGTACCTTTGAGGTAGTAGCAATCCCTGGCTTCATGTCCATCTTTTCCACAAAATTGACAACTTACCTTAATAGGGCAATTAGCATTGGAATGTCCATTGTTGTTACAGATTGTACACCAAATTTGTCTCCTTATATCCTGAGTAGTCCTCAAATCTTCTAACTCTCGGCGAAGTTGAGCTACTTCATCATCAGTGCGACGCAGTGGTGGCAAGACCTTCTCTTCTTGTTGATTTTGTTGCATCTTCAATGTTTCCAGTTCCCTCCTTAGTTCCTCAATAGGATCCAGATCTGTAGCATACTTTTGTTGTGTATCCCCTTCAAAATGTTGCCTTGCTTCTTCAATGCATGATGCCGCTGCAACAAAATCATTGAGGCTTGCGTCCAATCTAAGAGATTCACGAAGCTTCTGCTGAGATGACCTGGGCAGAGCCTTTTCTATCCACTTTTTAACCAAAAAGTCACCTGGAGCATGTGGCAGACGTGCAACAAGTGCTTTTGTTCTAGTGTGAAGTTCATGAAAAGATTCACCTGATCTTAGCTTCAAATTCTCTAGCTGATCTAGAGCTCTTTCTGAGGAATCACTTGGTCGGAATGTCTGTGAGAATGCCGCCTTCATAGCTTCCCAAGTAGTGAAATGGCCATCTGCATATTGACTATACCATTTATCTGCAAGACCCTCCAATGTGGATGGAAAAAGTGCCAACATTGCATCCTCCCTATTCTGTAGACCTCGTCCACGACATAAAGAGATGAATCTCCTCACATGATCATCAGCATCCTCATAAGCTTGTCCCTTGAAGGTAGGGAATTTGATGTTTAATCTGGAGAGCAAATGAGAGAGGTCCTCCATTTGTACTGGTGTTTCTTCGGACGTATCTGAGGAGAAGTCTACGGTTCTCCTATACCTCTCCTTTGACAATGGTGTCGTACCCAAATCAATAGATAAATTTAGGGAGGGCAGAGGGGAGGTAGACTCACTAGCCATGGTTATTGCTAACTTGTTAAGGCTCCTCCGAACACGAAGAGACTGCTTATCTGCTCGTGTATGGGTCATGTACCTACTTGCCAATGTAATAGGGCAAAAATACCTCTCACCGAAATGCAAAGGTCCCACCGGGCGTGCCAAACTGTAGAGGAGGTACAGGGGTATCCGCTTTTAACAAAAGTAGAGAATGAAAATTAAACACGTCCAGTACATCACCTACTCAAGGGGGGTTCTCTTTAGGGAAATATACCCTTTAACATTTCTGTGAGTAGGTAGATAACATGGATTACACAGAGTGGTAAATACTTCAGAAAATATGGACTACCAATGACCAAGGAAGATCATACACTTCTTGATTCGAATCATACGATTACAAGGTACGGCAGAGTGATGCTCAAAAGTGCAAGCTTAGGACTGACAAGCCACCCTAAAAGTATTAACTCCAATACAACAGATCAGCATAAGGGGGCCACTGATATGCAGGCTAACTCAGAACAATACAAATGGTAGAATCTCTCAAGAGAATGGAGATTAATCAACACACTGACTCACAAAAAAGAAAATAAATCCAAGCTACTCTCTTACACTATAGTGCTCATAGCCCTCCACTGAGAAGCCTACCCTCTGTATACGCACTACAGAGAAGCTCCTACAATAGACTTGAAACCACCAAGTGTAAGAGAGGACTTCTGCGCGTACACACGAACCACTGTATCTCTAAAATTGTTATCCCGCAAATGAGCAAAAATCCATTGCTTTTATAGGCCTCAATAGGTCAAGGGAGCCTTGCCGAATCCTCACGTCCACTGATCACGCGCCGGTTAATTATCCCAAATTGAAGGGGTAGGTCAATTATTCCCTTGATTTGAATTGGATCCACAAAAATAGGTAGTGGCCGTGAAGAGTTGGCGGCGACTACTTTCACTTTCCACCATTCCACTTTAATTTCAAGTCCTAATTATCTCCAATGATGACTGATAAATGTTGAGCACACTGAACTCTCGGACCAGAAGCAGCTTCTTCCTCCTCTTCCTAAGCCTCATGCATGGGTTGCTGTTGTTTCCTTCTCATTCCTTCTTCCATGTTAACATTTTGCAGGATGATTTCCTCACATTCATCAAGCTCTATATCTGGCATCTCCTGAGATGGCTTGGAAGGAGGAATTGTCTCCAGAATTATGCGGGGGTGGATGTGTAATGGTGCGGGTGTATGTGTGTGTATGTGTGTGTATGTGTGTGAGGGGGGGGTTGTGTGTATGTCACATGGGTGTGTGTGATTGTGTGGGGGTGTGGTGCATGTGTGTGAGAGAGTGCATGTGTGTGGATGAGGTCATGCATGTGTGTGAGTATGTGTGAGTGAGTATGTGCGGATGTGTGGGTATGTATGGATGTGTGTGTGTGCATATGTGTGGTTGTGCATGTATAGTGTGCGTGTGCGTGAGGGTATGTGTGTGTATGCATGTGTGTGGGGGACGCATGGGGTGGGGTGGCGGAATGGGGGAGTGGGGTGGGGTGGCGGGATGGGGGAGTGGGGTGGGGGTGGCGGGATGGGGGAGTGGGGTGGGGTAGTGGGGTGGGGGAGCGAAGTGGGGTGGCGGGGTGGGGTGGCAGGGAGGGGAGAGAGAGAGAGAGAGAGAGAGAGAGAGAGAGAGAGAGAGAGAGAGAGAGAGAGAGAGAGAGAGAGAGAGAGAGAGACAGAGAGAGAGAGAGAGAGAGAGAGAGAGAGAGAGAGAGGGGCGCATGGGGTGGGGTGGCGGGATGGGGGAGTGGGGTGGGGTGGCGGGATGGGGGAGTGGGGTGGGGTGGCGGGATGGGGGAGTGGGGTGGGGCGGCGGGGTGGGGAGAGAGAGAGAGAGAGAGAGAGAGAGAGAGAGAGAGAGAGAGAGAGAGAGAGAGAGAGAGAGAGAGAGAGAGAGAGAGAGAGAGAGAGAGAGAGAGAGAGAGAGAGAGAGAGAGAGATAGAGAGAGAGAGAGGGGGCGCATGGGGTGGGGTGGCGGGATGGGGGAGTGGGGTGGGGTGGCGGGATGGGGGAGTGGGGTGGGGTGGCGGGATGGGGGAGTGGGGTGGGGTAGTGGGGTGGGGGAGCGAAGTGGGGTGGCGGGGTGGGGTGGCGGGGAGGAGAGAGAGAGAGAGAGAGAGAGAGAGAGAGAGAGAGAGAGAGAGAGAGAGAGAGAGAGAGAGAGAGAGAGAGGGGCGCATGGGGTGGGGTGGCGGGATGGGGGAGTGGGGTGGGGTGGCGGGATGGGGGAGTGGGGTGGGGTGGCGGTATGGGGGAGTGGGGTGGGGAAGCGGGGTGGGGCGGCGGGGTGGGGAGAGAGAGAGAGAGAGAGAGAGAGAGAGAGAGAGAGAGAGAGAGAGAGAGAGAGAGAGAGAGAGAGAGAGAGAGAGAGAGAGAGAGAGAGAGAGAGAGAGAGAGAGAGAGAGAGAGAGGGGGCGCATGGGGTGGGGTGGCGGGATGGGGGAGTGGGGTGGGGTGGCGGGATGGGGGAGTGGGGTGGGGTGGCGGGATGGGGGAGTCAGGTGGGGTGGCGGGATGGGGGAGTGGGGTGGGGCGGCGGGGTGGGGAGAGAGAGAGAGAGAGAGAGAGAGAGAGAGAGAGAGAGAGAGAGAGAGAGAGAGAGAGAGAGAGAGAGAGAGAGAGAGAGAGAGAGAGAGAGAGAGAGAGAGAGAGAGAGAGAGAGAGAGAGGGGCGCATGGGGTGGGGTGGCGGGATGGGGAGTGGGGTGGGGTGGCGGGATGGGGGAGTGGGGTGGGGTGGCGGGATGGGGGAGTGGGGTGGGGAAGCGGGGTGGGGCGGCGGGGTGGGGAGAGAGAGAGAGAGAGAGAGAGAGAGAGAGAGAGAGAGAGAGAGAGAGAGAGAGAGAGAGAGAGAGAGAGAGAGAGAGAGAGAGAGAGAGAGAGAGAGAGAGAGAGAGAGAGATAGAGAGAGAGAGAGAGAGAGAGAGAGAGAGAGAGAGAGAGAGGGGGGCGCATGGGGTGGGGTGGCGGGATGGGGGAGTGGGGTGGGGTGGCGGGATGGGGGAGTGGGGTGGGGTGGCGGGATGGGGGAGTCGAGTGGGGTGGCGGGATGGGGGAGTGGGGTGGGGCGGCGGGGTGGGGAGAGAGAGAGAGAGAGAGAGAGAGAGAGAGAGAGAGAGAGAGAGAGAGAGAGAGAGAGAGAGAGAGAGAGAGAGAGAGAGAGAGAGAGAGAGAGAGAGAGAGAGAGAGAGAGAGAGAGAGAGAGAGAGAGAGAGAGAGAGAGAGAGAGAGAGAGGGGCGCATGGGGTGGGGGAGCGAAGTGGGGTGGCGGGGTGGGGTGGCGGGGAGGAGAGAGAGAGAGAGAGAGAGAGAGAGAGAGAGAGAGAGAGAGAGAGAGAGAGAGAGAGAGAGAGAGAGAGAGAGAGAGAGAGAGAGAGAGAGAGAGAGAGAGAGAGAGAGAGAGAGAGAGAGAGAGAGAGAGAGAGAGAGAGAGAGGGGCGCATGGGGTGGGGTGGCGGGATGGGGGAGTGGGGTGGGGTGGCGGGATGGGGGAGTGGGTTGGGGTAGTGCGGTGGTGGAGCGAAGTGGGGTGGCGGGGTGGGGGGCGGGGAGGAGAGAGAGAGAGAGAAAGAGAGAGAGAGAGAGAGAGAGAGAGAGAGAGAGAGAGAGAGAGAGAGAGAGAGAGAGAGAGAGAGAGAGAGAGAGAGAGAGAGAGAGAGGCTTCAACTGTCGTAAAAGCCAAAATATCATGAGTCTCGAAGTCTTCAACAAAACTTACATGATCTTTTTGTTGTTCGGGGTGGGATGGCGGAGAGGGGAGAAAGAGAGAGGGAAAGGAGGAGGGGGTGCTACACCTTGTCTCAGCCTTAAGTTCTCTAGCTGATCCAAAGCTCTTTCCGAAGAATCACTAGGTCAAAATGTCTGTAAGAACGCCATCTTCAGAGCCTCCCATGTAGAAAAATTACCATCTGCATACCATTTATCCGCAAGACCTTCCAATGTGGATGGAAAGAGTACTAGCATTGCATCCTTTCTATTCTGTAGACCTCGTCCACGGCATACGGAGATGAACCTCCTCACATGATCATCAGCATCCTCATATGCTTGTCCCTTAAAGGTAGGGAACTTGATGTTGAGTCTGGAGAGTAAATGAGAAAGATCCTCCATTTGTTCTGGTGTTCCTTGTGACGTATCTGAGGAGAAGTCTAAGATTTTCCTATGCTTCTCCTTTTACAATGGTGTTGCACCCAAGTCAATAGATAAATTCAAAGAGGGTAGAGGGGAGGTAGACTCACTAGTTGATGTTATAGCTAGCTTGTCAAGGCTCCTCCATACACGAAGAGACTCCTTATCTGCTCGCGTATGGGTCATGTACCTACTTGCAAATGCAGTAGGGCAAAAATACCGAACAAGAGACTATTTACTATACTCAGGGCCTCTCACAGAAATGCAAGGTCCCACCGGGCATGCCAAACTATAGAGGGGACTCTGGGGACTCGGTTTCTGTTTCTTTCTGGTTTGTTTGGTGATCTATCGTGCACAGGATATCAAGCCTCCGTCTACTCAAGCGGGTTCTTCCTTAGGGGAGTATACCCTGTAAAATTTCTGCGTATAGGCCCATACAAGACATAAAATACGACACAACAAAATAGAGAATGCCGCCGTCCTGTAAATAGGGAGAATATTCCTAATGTGAGAGAAATTACAATCAGCAATATTGAATCGTCGGAGTCTCAAGGTCCTCAGAACAGCGAATAACAAATGGTATTTGTGATTGCCTGATGACTTGGACATAGACTACACTTTCAGACCCTCAATCACACCGTAATGCCGATGGCCGTCACGAAGAAATACGGCTCTGTGTCCTCATCACAGGACAATTTCCAACAGTGAGCTCACAACACCGGTGCACAAAGACGAGTCTCTTACTAGTGCCACTATTCACTCCCTCCTTATCACTCTCTGATTGAACGTTTTTTTTTGTCCTTCCTTCCCTTCTGATTCGGCCTTTTTCTCCTTCTTTCTCTTTCTCCTCTCTGTCTTCCTCCCTCTATTCCCTTTCTCCTCACTGCTTCACAGCAGCCGCCTCCTCCCAACTTCTGTCTCCCTTTTTTTTTTCTTAGTCGTGGAACGCTGCCGCTTATATACTCTAGAAACGGGAGAAGGTTGATTCTGAATATGCACCCGATCTGATTATCCTTTGATTCCACAACCGCTAATACATCAACTGCCATCTATTTCGCCTGCCCAGATGGGCATCACCGTAGTTTCACTTTCCAAGATAGGCATCACCTGCGGGAAAGATTCACCTAATATGGGATTAATATCTGTTCAATGTATTTCTTAAGGTGGTTCGATTGGCCCTGGGAGTGCTTTTGGCAATGTGTACAGTTGGAATGTCCGTAGACTCAGTAACTCTGATGTCGTGATGCTTCAGGGTGTCTCTCATCACCAGAGCTCAATTAGTAGTTCTGACTCTGGAGATTTTGGTCAACCAGTTGACCGAAATTCTACCTTGTCCCGAAGCACTTATCGTAAAGTCACCGAAATTCTGCCAAAAAGGTGCCGAATTTATGATCTTCTTCCGACTTCTGAGTTTCATTTAGTAATTCTATTTTTTGAGGATTTCGGTCAACCAGTTGACCAAAATTCTGCCCTGTCACCAAAGTGCTTGCCGAAAAGTTACCGAAATTCTGCCGAAAAGGCGCCGAATTTGTGAACTTCTTCCACGTTGCTCTTTTCTTATTTGTACTTTAGTTGATGGAACGTTCACCATCCTTCACAATCCTGAGTACTCCTTCAACAAAAGAACCCAAACTTCTTATAGAATTCCAGTCGTGTTTCGGTACTCGACAGCAACCATTTCCTTAAAAAGGGTGCGATCTTCTGTCTCTTGTTTAGAGAGGGGATTCTGCTGGATTACTAGTGTCCTACTCGTTTCAAATGTGGAATTAATTATCGACCCCTGCACTCACCCCCACCACCATCTCCACCTCCCTCTGTGTGCCCCTCATCTTTATCCCCACAACCCCCACAACCACCCCTACCGCCATCTCCATCGTCCCCCTCCATCCCCCTCATCTTTTCTCCCACAACCACCACACCCACCCCCACCACCATTTCCACCACCCCCTCCACTCCCTCAACTTTTCCCCCGCAACCCCCACACCCACCCCCACCACCATCTCCACCTCCCCCTCATCTTTTCCACCACAACCACCACACCCACCCCCACCACCATTTCCACCGCCCCCTCCACTCCCTCATCTTTTCACCCACAATCCCCACACCCACCCCCACCACCCACCACCACCACCATTTCCACCACCCCCCTCCACCCCCTGAACTTTTCCCCCATAACCCCCACAACCACCCCTCATCTTTTCCCCCACAACCCGCACACCCACCCCCACCACCATTTCCACCACCCCCTCCACCCCCTCATCTTTTCCCCCACAAACCCCACAACCACACCTACCACCATCTCCACCGTCCCCCTCCATCCCCCTCATCTTTTCCCCCACACCCACCCCCACCACCATTTCCACCACCCCCTCCACCCCCTTATATTTTCCCCCACAACCCCCACACCCACCCCCACCACCATCTCCAGCTCCCTCTCCGTCCCCCTCATCTTTTCCCCAACAACCCCCACACCCACCCGCACCACCATCTCCACCACCCCCTCCACCCCCTCCACCCCCTCATCTTTTTTCCCACTACCCCCACACCCACGCCCACCACCATCTCCACCACCCTCTCATCTTTTCCCCCACAACCCGCACACCCACCTCCTTCTTTTCCCCCTCCATCGCCACTACCTCCGCTCCCATCCTCTCTCCACACCCATGCTTGATAAAGTTCAGATGACTCTCCCAAGAGAATTTAATTGGCTCTTCACATGTGACATAAATTAACTCCCTGATGATCCCTTTCACATCGAACATGCTTTGGCAAAAGTTCTTCTGATGTTGTTACGTTGGTGCTTTTCGCGTATGAAGAAGATGACTCTTCCAATTAAGGAATTCATTGGGCTCTTGGTTTGGGGTTAAAATCAACCCTCCATCTCACTGACCCTCCATCCCTTCATCCACACCACCCACCATCTCTCACACTCAATGGGTCATTCCAATATCACGGGCGGCAAAAAATGAGCATCTCAGCTTTCAAGTAAAAGGGTAAAAGTGTAAGGGGTCAAAGTGAAAGAGGAGAAATGTCTGTTGCCGCCAACCATTCATGACGACTACCTATTTTTGAGGATCCAATTCAAATCTAGTGGCATATTTGATCTACCCCTCCAATTTTGGGCAATCAATCGGCACTTGATCAATGGACGTGAGGAATTGGTAATGCTCTCTCGGCCTATTCGAGCCTATAAAAGCAATGGAATTGTGTTCATTTGGGAGACACACATATACATACATGCGTACACGAGTCCTCTCTTTGCACTTTGTGGCTACAAGCCTATTGTAGGAAGTCACTCTGTGGTACTCTGTGGTGAGGATACAAAGTGTGGGCTTCCAAGTGGAGGGCTAATAGCACTATAGTGTGAAGGAAGTGGCTTGGTTTTGTCATTCATTGTGATTTAGTGGTATTTTTGGGTTAGTGGTATTTTCGTGCTCTTCCTCTTGGAGCAAGTCTTCACACTTTGTACTGATCAGTACAAGTCTGCATCTAGTTGTGTTCATTGTACGGATTGGATGAATCTCTTGTATTGATGTTGTTTAGTTCTGGAGTGGCATGTTAGCCTAGAGCATAAACTTTTGAGCATTTCTTTTGCCTATATTATAATCATCTGTGTGAACTAAGGAGTGGTTTTGTCCTTTACTATTGCCATTGTCATTGAGCTTCTCTCTGAGTTTCTACATTTACTGTACAATTATTGTGATCTGTCTGCTCACATAAATGATAAAGGGTATACTTCCCTAAGGAGGACCTCCCTTGAGTAGGCGAAGTACAAGAAGTGCATATTTTCTACTCTTGTTAAAAGTGGATACCCCAGTTCCTCCTCTATATCGGGTGGGGAGAGGAGGGGTATACGGGGAAGGGGGATATGGGAGAGGAGAGAGAGAGAGAGAGAGAGAGAGAGAGAGAGAGAAAGGGAGGGGCTGCAGGGTGTGTGGGTGGGAAGAGGAGGGGGTGGTGAAGGTTGCATAAAGAGAGAGAGAGAGATGGCAGACCGCACTACACATAGAGAAATCATCACCACTCATTTTGGTGTGAGATTCTACCAAGATTTTACAACACTCATGCCCAAGGAAACTTCAAAGCCAAACACCAATTGTAGGTTCGAAATAAAGTTGCCCTGAACCAAGTAAAAATGAGTTCTTTTTAGGGGTCATTGACACCTTTTTGGGGTCTTCAAGTTTTATGGAACTAGTTGAACTATATTACGCAAGGCTTACTAATCAAATCCCTCCAATGGTAGAACCCAGCTAAAAAACCATCCTATTAAGCTCATTTATTCAAACGAGTAAAGAAAGTTTGAATGGTATACATGGAAGATATAGTTTAGAATGACAAAAAGCGCAAATATATTCTTATTGAGTCACCAAATAATGCGAAAACATCATGAGAAAATATAGCGAGCATATGGATTTTTATTCAGGCTATAATTGAAATCATAATCATGTATATCACAAGCATAATCGGTATATCACAAGCATCCACAAAATTTTTCGAATGGGAGATTCCCCTGGGTTGGGAACATGAATATATGTTGTATTTACCCTTTGAAATGTTGACTGATGTTTTTATAGCAAGAAAAATTGAATTGTTTCATATATGAGAATTTACTTGTTGCTCACTCAATGCAGATTAAAAAGTGAACATAAGTGTAATCCATTGATGATACTATTTCAATTGATCTCCCTTGTGCTTCCATGTTCTCATGAGCAGTTGCTAATGACATGAGAGTAGAATCCCATTCTTCAGCCACGAATTCTTACAGAATAATTTAAATATCTTTTCTTTACAACCTTAAAAGGAAACGTAGTGTTAACGGTGGTCCGATGAGTAGCAAAATATACATCGATAGGGAGGTTATTAAGTAGATAGTAAAAATTTCCTTCGCTCAGTGCAATAAAGGTAGGCATATTAACGTAAAAATACCATCCTTCCATTAGACGTACATCTTATTGTGAGCTACAGCAGCCGATAACTTTTAATCCTCTGAAAGCGAACCTGTTGTTTTGCTATCAAATGCAAATTGATTGTTGTGTGTGTTGACAAAGTGGTAAAGGATTGATCAGCAAGTCAACATTGATCTTCGAACAATACTTTGATCAATGTAGAAAGCGAAGTTTTGCATGACTTATAAGGCTTCTGCTCTATCTTACAAGAGTAAGGAGATGGAAACCATTATAATCATGATTGAAGCGGCTTTAAATGATGACAAGAAAATATAATAATTGGATTATCTTTGATTACCCTCATCTATGCAAGAGGTGTTATTCTTAATTTTGATTTCTGGATGTCACAAAATGCTCATGTGAGTAATGTAAATGCTAGATAGTTTGTCTTAAAATTAGACAAGAGTACCCCTAAATTATTATACAGAAAACATAATAGTAAGATAAGAAAATGATGAGTAAAAAGGGAGTGGATATTTCTACTCTATATGTAAAGAAATTTCTTCATTAAGATCGATATAAAAGAAAGATGGCATAGATCGAAGACCCCAAAGTTACGATGTAGGATGATAATCAAGTGGACACATTATGGTGCTCTCAAGCTTTTGTGGAGGCAAAGTTTCCAACGAACTACAATGTATAGCTCAAAATAGTTTTGATGCTTCCTTTATCTAAGAGCAACAATACACATTTCAAAATTTTCTAAATATCTAAAATTACATATCTATCTATCTCTCTATCTATCTATATGTGTATATATCTATCTATCTATCTATCTATTTATTCATTTATCTATCTATTTATCTATCTATCTATCCATCTATCTATCTATCTATCTATTTATCCATCTATCTTTCTATCCACCTATCTATTTATTTATCTATCTATCGATATATCTTTCTATTTATCTATCTATGTATCTATCTATCTATCTATCCATCTATCTATCTATCTCTCTATCTTATCTATCTATTTATCTATCTATGTATTTATCTATCTATGTATTTATCTATCTATCTATCTATTTGTTTATCTATCTATCTATCTATCTACCTATATATATATATATATATATATATTTATACCTACCTATCTATTTGTATATCTATCTATCTATTAAATTATGGTTAGAGGCACTCGTGATGATTACGACTATTTAGAACACTGCATAAAACTTTTAAATCCCTTTACTCCAAAATTCTATAGTGAAAAAGGATGTATATCCGTATTATAGGGAGATATTTCCAAGATTCACATACACACTTATAATGTAAATCACATTTCCATTCTCGAAATATGGAAAACCATTTTTTCCCAAAATCGGTAACGTTCTTATATGTCCAGAACTTCAATACTGTTTCATATCCATTCATAGTCCACATACAATGAAATTCTCATCTAACGCGCTTCAAGATTGAAGAAGTTATCACATATGGTAGTGTCCTAAATATCACATGCAAGTCTATGAATAAGAATTCAAATGCAAAGCATTACTAATAAGCACGCACGAGTATATGGAGTATATTTTAAATGTAGACGATATTTTCCCCTTTCCTTTTAACGGTAATGTGCCAAAATGTAATTTCTTTTGAAGCGGATTTGGAGTCATGTAGTAAAGTTTTCTATTATCCCGTGACAGATTTGATGAATCTTCCATATACAGTGCGATGCTTAGAATTTATGTACTTGAAAATTTAAGATAGAATTTGATTTCATTTTCATGAGTCTCCTCTAGTTGTGGATCAATGTATGTGCATTGCAAAGTCGATTCTACAGAAACAAAAACCTATTTGAGCTACTGAACCTTCCTCCTAATTTGTTTTAAAAACTTCGGAATATCTCGAGGGTTAAAAAAGTTTTACCTGAAAATATGCTCAGGACCACAACACAAAATATGCTTCCACATCACGGAATTCTCTTTCGTGCACGAATAGATTATCTATCGTGTATGCCAACTCACTACAAATCTATTTAGCTCATTCCGCGATGCTTCTGCAAGAGTCTAGAAGATATTTTGCAAAATACACCCCCATGGTAATCATGGGATCCGAGCATAAAACCTATCATTCCACAACCATTGCTTTGAGTAGCCTCAGAACAAGATCTCAGCTTGCTATTTCATAACCTTAACGAATATCTCATTCTCTTCTCTCACTTCTCTCTCTCTCTCTCTCCCTGATCTTGTTAACAACTTCTCTGTCTTTACCTGCCCTCATGCCATTATGTCTTTTTCTTTTTCTCTTTGGTAAACACACGGACACTTGCAAACCGATGGATAATACATAGACATAGAAGTACATACATACACGCAAGAAACTTGTATAGAAACACTAAATTAATACACACAAAACTGAAGATATATAAGCACATACACACCATTGGACACACCTACCTGAAGGTTACTTATAGTAGTGACTGGGGAGGACATCTAGAGGCTGACTACATTGTGGAGTGGATGAGTGCTGAGTCATATCCAAACATAATTTATGTAGCTTATGTAGGAAAAAGGATTTTGTTAATAACTTGGATATTGGTGCAAGATCTCTCATCCTAACTTGTCCAAACATGCAAAAAAGAAGAAAACAAGGCCCCTCGTATTCCCACCGCCCTTCCAGACACCACAAAAAGAGAGTGTGAAATAAAAAGATATCTAACATCCTAAAAGCCCCTCCAGATGGAACATCCTCTATTGATTTTTGTCTTCATTTTATGTCCCTAAGATTGCTTAGGGTTGAGAATTGAACTCACAAATTCTTGGCTAGGATTGCAATGGGCTAACCACTTGTGCCAAAAGCCATGGTTGAAGATTACTTCCTAATCCTCCCACTCTGGATGTGGTCCAACAATCTCGTGCTAAGATCAAGTCATATTCCTTCCCTGTTAGATCGAGGATTTTCCTTAGTCCTCAGTTGTTGACCTTAAATCTAACTTGGCCCCCCTTCCCACGATTGAGTGCCTCCACTAGCATTAAATTTGAGTGCATGGACCTACTTTGGACCTATCCAAAACCCTATTGATGACCAAATGCCCATGTGACGCTTCCCACATCCATGTTGCTAGAGTTCCTCAACTAGGCTCTGATACCAATGTTCGGAATTGAACTCACAACCTCCTAGTTAAGTGTGTGATGGGCTAACCGCCTAGCCCAAAAGCCATGCTTGAGGATTACTTCCTATTTCTCCATCTTAGGATGTGGTTCAATCATCTCTGTCTAGGATAATGTGAAACTTTGCAATGTTTCCTGAGCCTCTCCTTTTATTTGTTGATGTTAAAAGTTCAATTCCTTTACCTTGTGATGAGCACGTTCCTTAGCCCTATAGTTTGAATTAAATGTATAAAAGCTCAATTTGAAGCAGTTCCGTTAGTTTTTGTGTTTATAACTTATGTCTCGATGACTTCTCATTGTTCTGTTGTCCTTCAATGACCATGAGTTTGCATCGATGACCATTCATTGTTTAGTTGACGTTTGACAAGATGGATTTGAACTCTATAATTGTAATTCTCTTAAATTTAGTAGGCAAGATCCAACCAGCCAAAGAATGTGGTTGAACATGATAAGTATTTAAAATGTTATTTTGCTTTTGCACTTCTTTATGAATCTGTGCGTTTGCAACACTTAACACAAATAAAAGACCTGTTGGATATCGATATGACCTACGGAGGATGCATGCCTGTGAGCATCATCCAAAGCATCGAAGGAGTTGAGTTTACCTTCCAAAACATTCAAGGACGTATCTTAAAATTTAAGCAGATATCTATTTTGGTTTCGAGCTATGGCGCATATGCTTGCACAAATTCGCTAAAGTAGATGCAAAATTGTTATGAAATGATGGTTGAGATTGAAATGATGACCTGGAGATGATGAGTCCTGAGAGGAAGAGTCTTTTGACACGGTTAGGGAGTCGGTCAATATGCTCGTTAGTTACAAAAAAGAGAGTGTGATCAATGATCTCTAATTAATATTTAGGCCAATGTTTGTGTTATAGTTAGCCGGAAATGGTCTAATTATGTGTAGGCACCTTTTAATGTCTTGCTTCAGTTTTTGCAAGCAATGATCGCACCAATTACCGATTGACCTTGAAATGCCAGGTGAAAAATTGGATTGAGCCGTTCGATTCACAAACTTATTGGTCGTGCAAAAAAGTGGTAATTATATTCACAAAGTAAGTGTTTTTTTTAATAAGTATGATGGAAAGAATAAAATAAATATCCTACAAATGGAAACGAAGGAGGGATACAGAAAGTATTATGCTATAAAAGAAAGATCTATGTTGGCAGTTCTTTATTCGAAAAAATATCATTGAATACTAATAAAGGAAATTTATATATTGCGAACAACTCTTGAAAATCTACTTTATGATAGATAAAGCGTAATCTATGTTAATGTGTACACAAATTTTTAGCATAAAGCTCCCAAAACCTTCAGTAGTAAATCTTTGACCAAATCTCTCCGATTGCAGGTTGTAACGTATCCCTTTGTTTTGATGAACTGATATAAGCACTTATAGAAATCCAATCTGTAAATTAAAATCTGTGGCTGCATCCGGATGCCTTTATTTAATTTTTTATGTTGCGTTGACAGTTTTTAGAAAGTACGAAGAAAAATGACATCTAGTCATGACTCTATAGGTTATACGCTAGTGCCATTGAAGGACGGAAAACGTATTGTTCAAAATCTTGTTGGTAATCGTTGCTAAACTAAAAGCTTGAAAATAGTAACAAGTATTATTTCATAGATACAAAACAATAATACCAATCTCAAACTCAAAAAACAACGTGATCATTTTGTCATAGGCAAACATGTCTAAACCCATTTGGTAGTGCAATTTCGGAAGCTTAGGATATGTCTGTATCTATATGTTCTCATAACTAATGTGACGGGAAATGAGTCCACACCTCAGTTTTGGGGAGGTCCTAGGGTAAATCTACGCTCGAGCACTAGGCAATCCTAATGCTAGTGCGAGCTTAATTCATTGAAATGGATCACAACAAGCATTGAATTCATTGACATCTTTTATATGATTGTTCATAATAATGTAGACTATATCAATTTTGTACCTGTTGATCTCATAAATAAGTGACCATTACCCCTTTTGTGCTTCCAACATTGTATGCTACCCATGCCTAAGGACACATAAAAACCCACCATGAATTGTATCCTATAAATAATTTTGGCTTAAAACTAAGTAAAAAAGGGTTTGTTTTTGGGACAATTACTACATTTTTGGGTCTTTATATGTTCTAAAATTTCATGTTTTTTTCTTAGTGCTAAGATTTGGCCTTCCTTTCGAAACAAGGGGGCATTCAGAAACTAGTCCTCAAGAGGAGGCATTCAAAAAGTAGTTCTCAACGTTAGAATTCAGTTCTCCACAATCTGATCACAGAGACCGATGCAAAAAAACATCAAAGTGTGATCGTCAAAAGCATTGCATAATGGAATTTTCGCAATGGTGAAACCTAGCAAACTCTTAAATCTTCATAAAAATGTATTCCTTGATATTGTAAAAAAATATAATTTAAAAAAAATTTATTTTTTTACAACCCAAAGTGTAGAAATTATTGAATATGGTAAGAAACTCTATCTATCTTCGTCCTTATATATAAGAAGAAACAAATAACTTCATAGAAAAAGTTTCCCCATAACTATATAATCTTAGTTTGAAGTCCTATAATCATCTAATGCAATTCTTGGGAAAAAATCATTTCTATAGTCATACACTATTTGAACCTTTGAATTCCATATTGATGCATAGAACATTAAAATGGCTAGTGCTTTAGTTTGAATACCATCCTAAAATAACATATAAATATGCTACATTTCATCGAACCATTAAATCACGTACCTATCTCACATATGACAATCATCCCAATATCCTACATGTGATCAAACCATTAAAATATGTACATATCTCAATATTTCATTGAATAACCACTTTCCACTCTCCCTAGAATTAAATTTCATCCTAAAAAATTAGCTTTTCTCAATGATATAAAGGATATAATAACAATCAAACTAGTTCTAAAAATATTGTAAAAAACTTTGTATACAAGAAATTGAAATATTGAGTTTAATAACGTAGCATATGCAATCTCTTCCCACCAAATGGTATTCTTAACATAGATAACTAGTAGCATTTTTTCACTTGAAGGAACGACATATAAATTCGACTAAAGCAATTGTCAAAAAACTCATACTATAATCTAAAGTCTCAAGTATTATTTTGATAAAAACTGAGTCATATTCATATAATCACTTTGAAAAATATATCATAGATGAGAACATTATCATGGCACATATGAAATTCATTTTATTCAAAAAATATAATAAAGATTAGTAGAAATTTGTACATTTGGTATATAGAATATGAATTTGTATTGCATTTACAACAATAGAAATGAGGAGATTATTATTTTGATAAAAAGTCACTGCTAACTCACATCAGCATCGTTTCTATGCCAATACTCAAATTTCCACCATCAAAGCAATGAATAAATCTTATATTTTCATATAATTTTATGAAAGCTATATTTAAAAAAAAGATAGTCAATCCTTGTCTTCACATGATCCATAGATACAATTATGAATGGATCCTTATAGTAATTTAGAAATTTTATCAAATAATGTCTCTTTTTTAGCCTACAATATAGTGTCCAAGGACACTGAGCGATTGAGCTATCCATGTATAAAACTAGTATAAACATCATTTTAAATTATTCTCACCCCTCATTATATGTTGATTACATAGATAAATCACCACCACTAATTTTGGTCACGATTGTACTACACTCATGCCCAAGGAAAGCTCAAATCCAAACACCAATTTTAGGATAGAAATAAAGTTTCCCTAAATCATATAAAAATGATTTCCTTTCAAGGGTCATTGCTACCATTTTTAGGCGTTCAAATTTTATAGAAGTCACTGAGGTATATTATGAGAGGTATCTCAAAGAAATTTGATCCATATCTTAGTGATCATGGATCCAAAAGGTAATTGTCTTGTAGATATACACCAGAACAAAATGGTGTTGCAGAATGTAAGAAGTTGATGGAGCCATGTTAAATGAAAAGCTCATGCCATATATAGTTTGGGTATTAGCTTCTCATAGAGTTGTACATGTCATAAATAGAGCTCCAACAGGAATGGTTCATGATTTGACTCCTTATGAGAGGTTATGGAAGCATAAGCCAAATGTGACCTATCTATGAGTTTTTGTGAGTATTTGTTACGCACACAAACCTAGTCAATTGAGACAAACTTGAGCCTAAATCTAAAAAGTGCATATTTAGTGCATATTCAAAAGAGAAAAAAGAATGTGTAGTGAAGCGAGACCTTATATTTTATGAGCATGCCTGATGGTATGCACCTATAGAGATGGCAGTGATAGAAATTGATATGGATGATTTTATGCATAGTGTTCATGATGAGCCAAAAATAAGTCGTAGATATTCTGACCATGAAGAAAGACAAGATTATGGTTCATATGAACTTCCTATGCCTGAAAGGTCATGGAGTGACAATGCAAAAGAATATGCAAGGAGAAAGGAGAAATGGGAAGAGAAGATGAGAGACAACATGTCTGATGCCGATAGTGAGTATGAGATAGTTACACCTGCTATGTTGAAAAACAAGAAAGAAAAATATGTTCCTCCACATGCAAGAAGAGATACATGTTCAAGATCAGATGAAGAAACACCTATGGAATGCTCTACCAGAGTCAGGCATCATGTGGATAGATTGAATCTATGCAATAAGTTAATCAAGATTCATTATGCATACATGATAGAGAGAGTCAAGCATGATGAACCAAAGAATTTTTTCAAATCCCACAAAGTAGGGGAAGCTTTTACAGAGCTTAGATGGCATTACAAAGAAGGTTAATCACTCTCTCATCACCCTCATGTGGGCCCCACTTGGGTTTAAGCTTGTTATTGATCAAAAGGAGTACCTGATGATGCTTGAAGGGGGGGGGGGATTTCTTACAGTTAACAATCCTTTTGCCAAGGAGGAACAACGATTTCTCAATTTACCACTCTTTGGGGGAGTCACCGAAGATAAAAGCACATCTTTCCCTCCAGATTTTCCATAGGACCTCCCCTCTGATGGCGTTCCAGAGAGTCACGGAGCAACCAATCACTACTCCCAGAAGGGCTTGCTTCCAGCTAAGATGTTTTTGAAGTCTAAGTTTCTTTCCAACCGTTTGCCAGAGTCTGTTGGAGTTGAGGCAGGTAAAGAAGATTTGTGGAACATCTTCAACAGACTGGTAGCAGCGTTTGCACCAAGGAGGAGTCCCACAAAATTTGCTAGCCTTAAGGTTGGTCCAGATTCCATGGTGAAGAATTCGCCATAAGAGGACAGACTTTTTGATTTCTATGAGGGGGTGCCAGATAACCATGAACCTCATGTCCCATCAAAGCCGCGTCCATCACAGGCACCACTTCTTTTTGAGGTTAACCTGATAGTCAATTGTTTCTTTGATGTTCAGGATTTTTGATACGCTATTCCCATTGTGCCATTTGAGACCAAGCGAGCTCGATAGAATTTATAGATTTGAAAACTGCAGACAGAATTCGATTTCGTTTTCACGAGATAAACATCTTCTTACATTGAATCTTCTCTAATTAAGGTTGGATCAATGTTCGTGCATTGGAAAGTTGATTCTACAAGAAAACTATTTGAGATAATGAATTTTCCTCGTAATTCATTTTACCTGAATGCATATAAACAATGGAACTGAAAATATGCTCATGACCACAAGGCAAACAATACAGACAAGCAAGCTTTAAAATTTGAGAATTTTATCTTACATTTACTCTTTATCGAGCTTGTTGGTAGATTATTTCTTATTTCTGTCTATGTGCCTAAGTTCTCTTTAGTGCACGAGTAGATTATCTATCGTGTACGCCGGTTCCCATTGGTGAATCTAGTTAGCTCATGCCGCGATGCTTCAGCAAGAGTCTAGAAGATATTTTGCAAAATACACTCCCATGGTAATCATGGGATCTGAACAAGATCTCAGCTTGCTATTTCATATCCTTACCAAAGATCTCATTCTCTTCTCTCACTTGCATCTCTCTCTCACAAAATAAGTGTTATTTCATATAAGTATGATGGAATGAATAAAATCAATATGCTACAAATGGAAACGAAGGAGGGATACCAAAGGTATTATGCTATAAAAGAAAGATCTGTATTGGCAGTACTTGCTCATATATTTCGAAGGAATTTTCCAAGTTTTTGTTTCGTTTCTTCCAAAAACTATCATTGAATACTAATACGGGATTGTAATATATTGCGAACATTTCTTGGAAATCTACTTCATGATAGAGAAAGTGTAATTTATGTTGATGGGTACACATATTTATAGTGTAAAGCTCCCAAAACCTTCAGAGGTCAGGCGAAATCTCGCAGTAGCAGGTTGCAATGTATCCCTTTCTTTTGATGAACTCATGTAAGCACTTATGGAAATCGAATCTTTGGAATCTGTGAGTACGATCTACAAACCATGGCGTTTATTTTATGTAATTTTTTATGTTGGGTTGATTGTTTCTAGAAAATACGAAAACTAAAATGACTCCATCTAGTGATGACTCTATAGACTGTACGGTAGGCCCACGGAACGACAGAAAAAATATTGTTCCAATTTTTAATATATTTTTGGACTGTTTTCTAGACAATACGCAGCATCATTTTGTTGGTAATCGTTGCTAAACCAAAAGCCTGAAAACAGTAACAAGTATTATTTCAATGCTAGATACAAAGCAATTATGCCGATCTACAGAAGATGTGATGAAATTTGTACATGTGTGAAATAGGCGAGATTTGGGATGTGGAGCTTCCGAGTAAAAATGCTTTGGAATCATTCCTGAGTTCAGCTGAGAAGTGTAGAAGGCGGTAGCATTCGGCTCGAAAGCCATTTTTGAAGCGTGAGTAGGATTCACAATATGTTTAATAGTCAAGCCCTGAACAGGAGATGATGTATGTCTATAAGACTCAGATTCCATTCTTGATTACAGAACAGAATGGTACATATGGTCGACATTGAAACCATGGACATGAGATGGTCGATCATGACAGGATTGACATTCCGGCGTTGATAACGGGAGTGACGTCGGCGCTGCTGTTCCTTCTAGATGGTCGAGATTTTGTATCCATAAGCACGTAGAAAAACATGGACGTTCATGATTTCCTCAGTCGGTCTTGTCACTTTTTCGAATTTATAAGCAGTCGTCGGTTGGGCTCTCTGTTCATCATCAGTGCTACACAGGAAGTGGTAAGCCATGGCACAAGCTCTGAGCCATGATACTTTTCTCTTCATACCAGCGATGCACTTTGGACTGCGGTCGACATTGTGGATAGTGTGCCGATCTAAGCGTTGTCGGCAATGTGCATCTTTGGAAATTGGTGTACAGTCACCGCAATCTAACCTGGACCGGAACGGTGAGGAGCTGTCACGAAGATGGTGAAGCGCCCGTGTCGTGGGCGAGCTTCTCGATTGACGCATCTGCCAAGAGTTCAGCCGTGCAGGACTTGCGCTGATGTATCCAGCAAGAAGTGGAGCTCCATGTACTAAATAGCAAAAGAGAGCTTTAATACACTCAAAATAAATCGTCGGGAAATCTCAGAAAACATCTAAATTAAATCTCTATATCCTTTTTACATTCAACAACAATATGAGATGCATACAATGTTCACAATATGAGATTCACAGTATGTTCAATAGTCAAGCACTGGACAGAAGATGAATATTGTATATGGGACTCAGATTCCATTCTTGATGACTGAACAGAATAGTACGATCGACATTGAAACCATGGACTTGAGATGGTCAATCATGAAAGGATTGAGATTCCAGCGTTGATAACGCAAGTCTTGATGACAGAACAGAGTAGTACGTATGATCGACATTGAAACCCTGGACTTGAGATGATCAATCAGAGTAGTACGTATGATTGACATTGAAACGCAGCATGATTTTGTACAGAGTCAGTTCCCTTACCACGCAGAGAAGGATGGACGTTCATGATTTTGTCACTCGGTCTTGTCGTTTCTCCGAATTGATAGTGTTGCGCACTCGTTTTTGAGGAGAAGTTTTTTGGTTTAAAACCACTCTTTTAGTTCTTTAGATGTCAGCCATTATTTTCATAAAAAGGGTCATTAAAAGTTGACCACTCTTTTAGTGCTTTAAAATAGTATCCATTAATTTTGTGAAAAAGTTGTTGAGCAACTTTTTAGTTATTATCCATTCCTTTTATACTTTAAATATTCTTCACTACTTTTGTACAAGAAAATCATTGGCACATATTCATTCCCAAAACTCTATATAAAGAGCTTAGGAATTCATTTTTGTATAGAGTTGTTGATACTCCATTATTGTGAATATAGAGACATTTTTTGTACAGAGAACTTCTCTTCTTTTATCTAGTCTTGTGCATCCATTCTGCTCTATCATTTTCGCAGTATATGTTATTCTTTGCTTCCCTTCATGCTTCCATTTATGCTACTTCTTGAACTTCCTTTATTCTACATTGGTATCAGCGCGTGGTTGATGCATCAAAGGTGCTATATATGAGGTATATGCATAAGATGCAACACCAATAAGCTAATAATTTGCCCGTACCTTCGTTTAGAATTACCTTCTTTTAGGATGGCTGACGAGAATGGTCAAATAGAAAAATTGAGTAAAATCAACTATCAAGCCTCGCGTTTGTGCATGTCTGCATATCTTATGGGTAGGAATTTGCATGGTCTTATAAGTGGTACAGAACCTTGACCTGATTTGCCTGACCAAAATCCAACACCTTAGCAAGTCCGGGAATATCAGAGGTGGAATGAGCATGACAAGAAGGTAATCTTTGTATTGTCACAAAATATTTAGTCGAGCATGATAGGACACATACAAGACTTGAGAACAAGCAAGGAGATTTGGGAAGCATTAGAGCGACTCTTCTCAACAACCACTAAGGCACGACGAATTCAATTGAAAAATGAATTACATAATTTGCAAAAGGATGTACGACAGTCAGTAAATGATTATGTTTTAAAAATTAAGCAGATCGTAGATGCACTTGCTTCAATTTCGTGCATAGTTGAAGATGATGATTTAGTTGCATTTGTTTTAAATGGTTTAAAAGAAGATGAAAAATGGAAAGTTTTTACAACTTCTCTATTTGTGAGAGCGGAGTTTCCTTATTTTGATGAGTTGGTTTCACTTATGATAACAGAAGAAATTAATATTAATGGTGGACAATCTATGCAGAAAGGTAGTGTAGGTCATGCACTTTATGCAGGAAATCAGCATGGTCGAAGAGGTGGCAGAAGAGGAAGTTTCAGAGGTCGTGGAGGTCGAAATGAGATAAACAACAATTATGATGCTGGCAGCTCAGATATGAATATGCGTGGTAGGGGGAGATATTCCTACCGTGGCAGAGGACGTAATGGGTATCAAGGTAATTCAGGTATAACATGTTATAATTGTGGTAAGGCTCGTCATATATCTCGTGATTGTTGGCATAATCAAGGCGAGATGGATATACAAGGAAAAATCATACACAGGGTAATTTTGTTCAGGAACAAAATCATGAAAATGTACTAATGATGAATGTGAATATAGATGCAACTCATAGCAATGATGTGTGGTATGTTGATAGTGGATGTAGTAATCATATGAGTAATAATGTTGATTGGTTTGCTAATTTACATGCACCTTTGTTTGATGGTAAAGTTGAAGCAGGTGACAGTTCAATGCATCATATAGCACAAGTTGGAGATGTGTGCTTTGAAGATCGAAAAGGCAATAAAATCTTAAAAGATGTTCTGCATGTACGGTCAATAAGTAAAAATCTTGTTTCAGTTGGTCAGATGGTGGAGCGTGGCTATCAAGTGCGGTTCAACAAATCTGGGTGTTTTGTTGAAAATCCGAAGTAGAATTATAAAGTCTTGGCAAAAGGTCAACGCCGAGGAAGACTTTTTACATTGGATGCAGCTCCTAATTTTGTTTCTTATTATTCAGTTGGTAATAATAAGATTTCTCAGATTGAATTATGGCATAAGCGAATAGGACATGTAAATATACATAAGTTAAAAGACATGGCTAAAAGAAAGATTGTTTTTGGGTTACCCGATATCTCCAAACAAAAAATGATACATTTGTGTGATGCTTGTCAATTTGGTAAGCAAGCAAGGCATCCTTTTTCTAGTGTCAAATTGCAAAGCAAGGATTTATTAGAATTGGTGCATACTGATGTTTGGGGTCCTACAAAGGAAACATCACTTGGAGATAGTAAATATTATGTTACTTTTGTGGATGACTTTAGCCAAATGACTTTTGTGTATTTTCTTAAGCATAAGAGTGATGTGTTTGATTGCTTTGTCAAATTCAAAGCAAGGGAGGTAGTGAATATTTTTCAAAAATGTTTAACGATTTTCTTTGGAATGAAGGTATAAAGAGGGAAGTCACTTGCAGGTATACTCCTCAACAGAATGGAGTAGCAGAAAGACGGAATAGGATTATTGCAAAAATAGCAAGAGCAATGCTGAATGAAAAGCATATGCCATTGAAATTTTGGGCTGAAGCGGTAAATACAGTAGTATATTTGATGAATCGTATGCCAACATCTACAATGCATAATGTAACTCCTTTTGAGGTTTGGTTTAATAGAAAACATGTTATTGATCACTTGCGTGTATTTGGTTGTGTTTGTTTTGCTATGGTTCCATTTGCATTGAGAACCAAACTAGAGCCAAAGTCAGAAAAATGCATTTTCGTGGGTTATGCAGATAATCAGAAAGGATATAAGTGTTATAATCCTATAAGTAAGGAAATGATTATTAGTCGTGATGTACGCTTTGATGAGTTACTGTCTTCGTATACAGATCCTATTTTGCAGGTTTACATGATACTACAGGAGTGAGCTCCGAAGGTGAGAATGGTTATAATGAAGAAAAATTATCACCTACATCAAAAGAGAAAGGAAAAGGTAAAGCAAATCTTGTTGAGATAAGTGATGATATAGAAATTGATGAAAGCTCTAAATCTGATTTGATAAAACATGAACATGAACTTAGGAGAAGTTCAAGAGAAAGAAGGCCAACACAAAGGTATATTGAGTCTTATTGTGTTTCACATTCAGCTTTTATGTCAAAAGTTATTGAAGAACAGGAACCTACATATTTCGAAGATGCAAATTCAAACGTTAATTGGTCAAATGCGATGCAAGAAGAGATAGATGCATTGTATGAGAACAACACATGGCAGCTTGTACCACGAGATAATAAGATGAAGGTAATTGGAAATAAGTGGGTATTTCGTATTAAAAGAAATAGTGATGGTTCTATTTCCAGGTACAAGACAAGGTTAGTTGCAAAAGGTTTTGCACAAACATATGGAATTGATTACGAAGAGACATTTAGCCCAGTTGCAAGAATGTCAACTATACGAACAATTTTGAGTGTTGCAGCTAGTAAATGTTGGAAGGTTTTTCAGCTTGGTGTCAAAAATGCATTTTTGAATGGTCAATTACAAGAACAGGTTTATATGGAGCAACCATAAGGATTTAAAGATGAAAAATATCCAAATTTTGTTTGCAAGCTAACAAAAGCATTATATGGTTTGAAAGAGGCACCTAGAGCTTGGAATCATCGATTGGTAAGTTATTTGGAAGCTCAAGGATACAAACCAAGTGCTGCAGATCCTTCTTTATATGTTAAGTTTGTAACAAATCAATGTGTGTATATTTGCATTTATGTTGATGATCTTATCATTACACGAAGCGCTATTGATGAGATTGATGAAATTAAGAAGAAACTTGGTAAGGAGTTTAAGATTTCAGATCTCGGAATTTAACGTTATGCATTGGGAATTGAAGTTATTTATGATGAACAAGGTATATGGTTGAGCCAAAAGAAGTACATTTGTCATTTACTTCAAAAGTTTGGTTTTTCAGAATGTAAAGCAGTTGCAAATTCTTTGGAGCCTAATGTAAAATTGAGTATACATGATGGTGTTTATTTTGAAAATGTAGACATGTATAGATCGTTGATTGGATCATTATTGTATGCTATAAGTACAGGACTTGATATTGGTTATGCAGTTGGAGTACTCTCACAGTTCATGCACAAGCCTACAGATGTACATTGGAATGCAGCTAAGTGTTTGCTACGCTATTTGAAAGGCACTTTGACAAAGGTTTATTTTACTCACATGATACTAATCTTGATAGTAAAGCTTTTAGTGATGCAAATCGGGCAGGAAATAAAGATGATCGACGTAGCACGAGTGGCTATGTACTAATGACAAGAAATCGACTTGTATCTTGGAGTTCAAAGAAACAACCAACAGAACCAGAATATCGTGCGCTTGCAAATTTGACATGTGAAGTAATGTGGTTCAAAAAGATATTTGAAGATTTACACCTTCTTTGTATAACTCCACAAATTTATGATGACAATATGAGCAGTATACATTTGGCAACTAATCAAGTTTTCCATGCACGTACCAAGCATATCGAAGTTCATTACCATTATGTTCGTGAGAAGGTAGTCTCAAAAGAGATCAACATTTCTTTTATATCTTCAAAAGATCAACTTGGAGATATGATGACAAAAGCTCTTGATGGAACAAAAATACAACGATTCAAACAATTGATTGGATTGTTAGAATATTCAAGCAAAGCTTGAGGGGGAGAATGTTGGGCATCCATTTTTGAGGAAAAGTTTTTTGTTTTAAAACCACTCCTTTAGCTCTTTAGATGTCAACCATTATTTTCATAAAAAATGTCATTAAAAGTTGACCACTCTTTTAGTGCTTTAAAATAGTATCCATTATTTTTGTGAAAACGTTGTTGAGCAACTTTTTAGTTATTATCCATTCCTTTAGTACTTTAAATATTCTCTACTACTTTTGTACAAGAAAATCATTGGCACATATTCATTCCCAAAACTCTATATAAAGAGCTTAGGAATTCATTTTTGTATAGAGTTGTTGATACTCCATTATTGTGAATATAGAGACATTTTTTGTACAGAGAACTTCTCTTCTTTTATCTAGTCTTGTGCCTCTATTCTGCTCTATCATTTTTGTGGTATATGCTATTCTTTGCTTCCCTTCGTGCTTCCATTTATGCTACTTCTTGAACTTCCTTAATTCTACAGATAGGCACTTGCAGGTTGGGCTCTCTACTGTTCATCATGACTACTACACAGGAACTGGTAAGCCATGGCACAAGCTCTGAGCCATGATACTTTTCTCTTCACACCAGTGATGCACTTTGGACTGCGGTCGACCTTCTGGATAATGGGCCGATCTAAGCTTTGTCGGCAATGCACATCTCTAGAAATTGGTGTATGGTTATGGCAATGTAACCTGGATCGGAACGGTGAGTAGTGACGAAGATGTTGAAGCGCCTGTGTGGGGGGCGAGATTCTCGGTTGACGCATCTTCCAAGAGTTCAGCCGTGCAGGATTTGCCCTGATGTATCCAGGAAGAAGTAGCAAACGTGAGCTTTAATGCACTCAAAATCAATCGTCGGGAAATTTCAGAAAACATATACATTCAATCCGACTCCTTTGTCAAACATGTATTGTTTTTCTCTAAAAAGCTATGTCCTTTTTTCTTTTCACAACAATATGAGATGAAGTCTAAACGATGTGTTCTATTTATTGTTTAAAACCGAGGCTTTTGCATTACAATGAATAGAGTGTTCTGTTTTATGACAATAACCAGTATATCTTTTCCCGAGGCTTCCAATATGGATGGTGAGTCAATGTCACATCTTTGTGCTTGTTCGAAAGGTTTCCAGGGACCTTGCCAATGTAAGAGAAGTTAAGAAAATATTTTTTGTGGGTTGAATGTTCATGTGTACTCTCTTTTTTTACAATTTCATTGACATAACGTTCCATCTCTTGGGGTAGGATTAGGTTAGTACCACCGATGGATATTTTCCTAGATTAGGTGACTCCTAAATGGCTTGATCGAAAGCATCCACAAAAAACATAGAATGGGAACAGGTTCATGAACATATCTTGTCTTAAGACGCCAGCTCATGTTTTTGTTGAAAGAGAAATTGACTTGTGTTATATAGTATTATTTCTTTGGAGGTTTTTCAATGCGGAGGAGAAGTGAACACAAGTGTAAGCCATCGAGGATACCAAGAAATTTTGTCTTTCTTATTAATTAGTTAAATGACTTTGTGAGCTAGACTTCTATTCTATAGTTCAATATTTGATCCATATATTCTTGTAGAATCATTGAAAGCCTTATACTGCAAGACTAATAGAGCTACTTTGTTTGTAGACCTTCAAGTGAAAGCTAGTTTTAATGGACTTTCAAGCTTACTGCCTAGGAAATATGTCTATTTCTTTTCTATTGAGTAGAAAATTACATATTTTTACAAGAAACACCACTCATGAAAAACCTTGAAAATAAAATGTAAGAAACACCACTCATGAAACAAAGAATTGGAGAAGTAAGGATAAGCATCATGTATACAATGGTCCCTTAGGATTATCCATACAGGCATCACACATCAACCACGCTTGTAGCAATGTTGGCAAACATTGTAAGATGCAAAAGCATCATGTATGTGATGCTATCTATAAGACAAATAAAATTCTGATTTCTTCGCAAATATTTGTGCTCGGACTCATTCCAACACGCAAGAAGAGGAGAGAAAGAAAAGAAAGAGAGAGAGAGAGAGAGAGAGAGAGAGAGAGGGAGATTGAGTGAGAGAGAGAGAGAGAAAGAGAGGGAGAGACAGAGAGATAGAGAGAGAGAGAGAGCAAGGTGGAGAGAGAGCAAGGCAAAGAGAGATAGACACACAAAAAGAGAGACATAGAGAGAGAGAGATGGAGAGAGAGAGATGTATGTATACACACATGTATACATTCATAGAAATGCATACACATGCATATGCATACATACATACACACACATGCATGCACACACATACACACATCAACATAAACACACATATGCATACATAGACATACACACACACACACACACACATACATGCACATATACACACATACACGCACACCAACACTCACATACACACACATACATACACATGCATACACACACATACACACTTACCCATACACATATGAAAACACACACATACATACACATACACATATACACACACATAGACATATACACACACATACACACACATACACTCACATACAATCATATACGTACACACACACATATGCACACATACACAAACATACACACATACATACACACATGCATACACACATACACTCATATACATACATATACATACACACACATTTACACTGCTAAAGAAAGTGCTTGACTACTACAAACACATGCTTTTGTGAAAATTTTGTATGCAACATGGGGAGAGCCAACTTTTTATATATTTTGTGGATCATGCACTTCCTTGGGGAGACAATAATGTCTCTTTTGAAGGATATTTGTTGTGTTAAATAGGCAGACGCCAAAAATCAAAGTGTTACCTTGTGATGAAACTGAGAGTGAGAGTGTGATTGAGAGTGTGATTGAGAGTGCAAGTGTGAATGTGATTGTGATAGCTCGGGGTGGTCGAGAGGTCAAGGCCTCCTCAAGAAGCTATATTCCAAAGCTATTGGCTCCAATCTATTCAAATCTATAATATCTGAACTTCTCTTTCTCTCAAACATATCTTGTCTACTCTTTCATGTTAGGTTTTCTCTTATCTTGTGCAAGTTCTATTTTTCTCTCTTTGACTTCTATTGAGTGGAGTCTTGTGATTATGGAAATACTACGATTCATATTAGAGAAAAATCAAGCCTCGGGAATGATAGGAGGTTTGATACAAAAGAATCCATGAGGCCAAGGAGCTTTTTTAGAAGCTTGTTGGAGAAGTACACAAAGAGTGAGGTGGAAAGTAACCAAAAGTTGCAACAAAATTTTCGTGGAGCTGATTGATGAGGTGGATGAAGGTGTGGTAACATCTAGTGTTCCTAGAGGAAGACAAAAACACTACATAGCTAGTGTCATTGAAGAAAAATGAAAAAAATCCGAACCATAGTTTTGCGGAGGCTTAGTGGGAAACATGGGAAAGAGGAGCCCCCCAATTGCAATCCCAGAATAGGTGTAACAGTAGAGTTGTAGTTATATATGTGAAGAAACAAATATCTTCATAGAAAAAATTTGCCTATAATTTTCTAACCTTAAGTCAAAGTCATAAAATCATGTAACACAATTCTTAGGAACTACGCATTTTTATAATAAGAGGTCAGTATAGTGTGCTCATTAAATAGTTATAAACTATACGAACCTTTTAACTCCTTATTGATGCATAAAACATGAAAATGGCTCGTGCTTTATTTTGAATACCATCCTACAATAACATATAAATATGCTACATGTTATCGAGCCATTAAATCATGTACCTATCTCACATATGACAATCATCTCAATACTTCATTGAATAAACATTTTCCACTCCCCCTAGAATTAAACTTCATCCTAAACAATTAGCTTTTCTCCATGATATAAGGGATATAGTATCAATGAAAATAGTTTTATAAATATTGTAGACAACCTTGTATACAAAAAATCATTTCCATATTCATAGATTTGTCTTGAACAAGATCATACAAAACTTTACGGGTTCCATCTCACATTGAAAAAGTGGTTGATGGTTGATGGTTGAATAATGGACATCATTATCTCCTCATGAACACAAACAAGAAGAAAAGGAAGGTTAACAAGCTCAATCTAGAGCAAACAATGTAACAATTTTGACTTATCTAGGAGGAAATTTGGAAAGAAGTTGGAAACCTAGTGTTGTGTTTGATACTTTCCACATGGTACCTCGCAAGACTTGGAAGACCATTTCATCATTTTGAAACACCCAAGAGGTATAGGAGAAAATATCTTGTTTCCGTGAAGTATCCCCTCTAGGAAGAGTGAAAACTAAGGAAGCTCTAAGTAAGCACTAGAGGCCTTAATCTCCCTACTGAGACCCAGATTATTGACCACCAATGAGGGGTTGGACCTATTCATATGCCTTAGAGTGTGACCACAAAAGAGAGAAAAAACAAAAAGGAGACTTCATTGGGGCCCCATACCATCTTCAAAAGTTAAGAAGAGACTAAAGCACCCTAGAGGAAAATGAAAGGAAGAAAGAGAGAGAGAGAGAGAGAGAGAGAGAGAGAGAGAGAGAGAGTGTTATCAAGATCTTACTCACATGTACAGAGAGGTTGCAAATGCAAAAAACACGTAGAAAAATAGAGACGCCAAGAAACGAGAGTGAATGCAGTATTGGGTGCAATCTCCCCCCCATGCACTATGTTTCAAGAGTCCACATAGGGCATGTACTTGTAGGAATTTTTGATTCCATATGTTATATCAGAGAGAGAGAGTGGAGAGAAAGGAATAGAGACAGAGAGAGGGGGGAGGGAGGGACAGAGAGAGGGGGGAGGGAGGGACAGAGAGAGGGAGGTTGGAGAGAGATATGGAGAGAAGGAGAGAGAGAGAGAGAGAGAGGACAGAGATAAGATAGCAAAAGAGAGAACAAGAGAGAGAGAGAGAGAGATATAGAGAGGGATAGGGGAGAGAATGAGAGAGAGAGAGAGAATGAGAGAGAGAGAGAAAGGAAGAATGATGTAGAGGAGGTACTGGGGTGTCCTCTTTTATCAAGAGTAGAGAATAAATACGTCTAGTACGTCGCCTACTCAAGGGAGGTTCCCTTTAGGGAAGTATACCCTTTAACATTTCTGTGAGCAAGCAGAGGTAAATAATTGCACAAAGTTGTTTATACTCTAGAAAACATCAACAACAAATGACCAAAGAAGACCATCCACTTCTTGATTCAAATAAGATAATTACAAGATTGGTCAAAGAGATACTCAAAAACTCATGCTAAAAGCTTCATGGCACTCTTTGCAGACAAAACACAGATCAATACAAGCGGTGGAGAATTCTTCTAGAAAATAGGGCTTACAATATCATTGCCCTAAAAAAATCCAAGCCACTCTCTTACACTATGTTGCTGTTAGCCCTCCACTGGGAAGCTCACGCTCTGCATCCACACTACAGAGTGGCTCCTACAGTAGGCTTGAAACCACAAAGTGCAAGAGAGGACTTCTGCACGTACATACGCGTATCTGAACCAATGTAACTCTAAATTTTGTACTCCAAATGAGCACAAACCCATTGTTTTTATAGGCCCCAATAGCCCAAGAGGGCCTTGCCGATTCTTTACTTCCTCTGATCACGCGCCGGTTAATTTCCCAAGATTGGAGGGGTAGATCAAATATTCCACTTGATTTGAATTGGATCCACAAAAATAGGTAGTCTTCATGGATGATTGGCGGTAACTCCACTTTTAACAATTACCTTTCATCTTTTTACTTGCAATTAGAGGCCCGAATATCTCTGCTACTGATATTGTCTACCATCACCAATATAGATTTCAGGATTGAAGTCGTTTGGTACATGTGCATCCTGATAAAGGGTAACCTTACATCCTTTCCACTGTCGGAAGAAAGTGTAAGGTACTCGGGAAAGCTCCCACCTACAACACCCTTGCCCGGGAAGGGCTCTTTCGATATATCGAAGCGCAAATGAACCTTGGCTCCCTTTGGATGTGGACCATCAAGCTCGTTTGTCAGATCAAACCATTGATCGATCTCCTCCCTCGTGCGTCTGTGTGTGTGAGTGTGCGGGTGTGTGTGTGTGGGTGTGTGTGTGTGTATGTGTAGGTATGCATGTGTGTACGTGTGGGTGTATGTGTGTATGTGAGGGTGTGTGTGTGTGTGTTTGTGTGTGGGTGTGTGTGTGTATGTGTGGGTGTGTGTGTGTGTAGGTGGCGGGAGTGTGAGGGGGCGGAGTGAGGTGGGCAGAGGGGGGCGGCAGAGGTGTGAGGGTGGGGCTGCGGGGGGAACTAGGCCGGAGGCGGGTGGAACTAGGTGGGGGCAGCGGGGGGAACTAGGCAGGGGGCAGCGGGAGGAACTAGGCGGGGGCGGGTGGAACTAGGCAGGGGGCAGCGGTGTCGTCGAGATTTGCTCTCCTCTCTCACTTGTGAAGGCCTACAAAAAACATATTTGGCGAAGGTAGCCAGAATTCCCCGAGAAGTCCAAGATGCATCAAGGATGTCAAAGGAAGGTCACATACAAAGTTTGAAAGAAATCAAGAAAGTCCATGGTAGCGGTCAAAGCTGGTCAAAGCTGGTCAAAGTTGGGAAATTAGGGCAAAAATTTCATTGTCACCAAATTAGATGAAAATCCATATACTTGTAAAGATTGTCAAAGGCAGTCTATAGCCCAAATTTCAGCAGAAAATGGATTTTGTAGCACATTGATATGCTATGTTCATTTTGTAAAAATGTAATTTTTCTAGTTTGACCCTACAAATTCTTGTATAGAAAATTATGTTAGCCATATGGTTTGACATGTATAAAGATCATATGTGGCTACATATTTGTACAAATTTTCAAGGCTATCAGAGCTTCCTAGACACCTTAATGCCACCTTGCAAGCTTCCAAATGTAGTCAAACTTGTACAAGGGAGATTCAGATGGGAGTTTTTCCTGCATATTCCTGAAGGAGATCTTTGGAAACATAGTCCTACAAAGTTTCATCTTCATCAAAGTTTTTTTGGAGGGTCAAAGAGCACAAAGTCCAGTTTTCAAGGTCACCGCAGTTTTCTAGAATAAGAAAATTGAAGGCTTGAAGGGCTGCCACATGTCAAAATATGATTGAACCATGTTGTACGGTCAAGATGAGCTCATATTCAAGGGTGGAGATGCACTAAAGCATAAAGGAAGGAGGATCCACGAATTTTTTCCATAAAAGAAGACCTTTTTTACAATCAAAGATCAATAATGCAGCATTTCTCCAAAAATAGTGGCTTATCTTATCCGAATTGATGTCAGCACTGATCCGACGGTCCAGATCATCCCCAGATCCAATGGTGGAGAATGAGGGCGCCTAAATTTCACTCCTTTACACTAGATTTGATAGAAAGAACAATTCCAAGCCATTGATTTGATTAATCAAATGGTTGTAATCGAAAGTAGTGATCCTAGAGTTGAGAGTTGATTTCTCTAGATCCAAGGGCCCAAATTGATTCAAAAAACTATATAAACCCCCCTCCAAACTCCTAGAGCATCATTGTTAGGCATCCATAGGGCTCATGCTAGCTTACGGTTTCCTTGAGACGATCACCCTCGGTTGAGCGAGTGAGGATCCAAGGTGAGCTAGTATGAGTATAGAACCTAGTTTCAAATTTAAGTGAGAACTCCAATCTAGGATAGGCTCTTGAAACCAGCATCTCTATCTTGACTCACCCTCGGTGGAGCGTGTGAGTGAGTTAGAGCTGATTTTAATGAGTCTTAGAATTCTTTAGTTAGACGTTACGAGCCTAGACAGACATAGGGTCACTGGAGTGGAACTCACCTTCTTACGTGTGACATTCGGTTGAACTGTCATGGTTTGAGGGTCGGAACCACCTTTGATCAGTAGATTGCTTAGCATGACGTACCACTACGATCTTTTACATGTAACTTAATTCAAATTCTTTTAATTCATGTCACTTGTTACTTGTCTCTTGTCACCTCTCTCAGTCTCTTAAGTATTTTTACATGTCTTCTATTTCTTCTATGTGTGAGAAGGCTCCGCAGTATTGCGTTGAACCAGTGAGGATGTTTCTTTGAGCTTGTGAGTAAAATCCATCATCATAATTCACTTGCATGCATATAATCCATACAAATCCATACATATTTATTAGTTTCTGAAAGTGTATAAGAAGCTCCAATATTGGACTATTCTTCCTTTCGAAACTGATTTATGTGTAAGGATTCCATCTATTCTCATCATGCATACATATCATCCAAAGAAGGCTATACATATGGATTAGAATTAGGAAGTGTTTAAGAAGCTCCTCCAATGGACCATTCTTCCTTCCAAATTTGATTCGTGTGTATGGTTCTCTTTCATTCTTATCATTCATGTCATCAATCTAACTTGCACACCTACATTCCCATTCCCATAATTATTTCAACATCTCTCTCTTCTCCATACTCAACATTAATTTCACCTTCACATCTTTAAACCTTCCAACATTCATTAGCTTCATACACCATGTGTGTGCCACGACCGGACCCGATCCACCCGGATTGCGATCACCTCCACATTTGAACCCGACGTGAAACGCTTCGTGGCATTTGCTTCTGATCTTGTTGGGAGGTTGTGATCCATATCCTTTGTTTCATATTTTTCATCCTCATCATATCATCATCATCATTCTTGAGTGTTGCACTGGATTTCTCACGGTATCGTGCACATCTTCGTCGTGAAGTAAACGCATTTGTGAGAGATCTAGAGCATCGTGCATCACTTGCTTATTCACATAAGATGGAGGAAGGATTCAAATCCCTTATTGTTGAGAAACAAGGCCAAAGAATAGTCTCTTCTATGTTGAGAGAGAAGGGAAAATTCAATGGCATCAACATCACAAGCTACTTAGATTTGTTTGAAGAGCAAGCTATGATTTTTGGTCTTCCCGAAGATCTTTTGATATCATTCTTTGAACGAATTGTTGATAGCTCTATCATAAACCGTGTCACTCAATATGATAGTCTTCCTTGGAGTGATTTTAGAAAGGAGATGCTCAAAGAATTCTATCTTGAAGATTATAGCCAACATAATCGAGATGGATTCTTACGATGGGTCAATTCTCCAAAGCCTAGTAGCTCTATTACTCACTTACAAAATGAGTATATTAGACACTATGAACAACTTCCTTATGAGGATAAGATAACTTTGGAACCTGATCTTGTGATCAATTTTCTTAAGCTTCTTCATCCTGAAACTCGTAGGGAAGTTGAACGGCAATTAGAAGAACCAGATAAGCGCTATGGTCTTATTGACAATTGGCAAAAAGTGCGTAAAGTAGTAGAGGCTGTGGCCCATAGACATCAAAGACAATCCATGCTTTATGAGCAAACTAGTCTTCCTCAAGCTAGCCTTCCACAAACTAAGGAGCAAGTTAGAGAAAAATCCCATGCTATGCTTTTTGACTCTACTCCTATTCCTCAAATGATGGAGCCTACTCAAGGTTTTAAAGTAGAGCCAAATAAAAGTGTAGTTGAACAATCTCAAGTGGATATTCTCACTAAGCAAATGGAAAGTCTTATTGCTACACAATCCAATTTGGCCAAGACTATAGATGCTTTACAATCTAGTTACACCAAAACTTTCCAAAATCAAATGAACCCAATGACTTTTCAAGAGCCTAATCAACATGTTATAGCTACCAATCAAAATCCACAAGTAGCTCCTACTCAAGCATATCAAGTTCCTCCAATGCATAATCCTTCAATGCAAAATCCTCATCCTCATGTGCAAAATCCTCAAATGTATCAAAACATGTATCCTCAAGCTTCACAAATAGCTTTTCAAAATCCTCAAAATCAAAATTTTCAAAATCATCAACTGTATAATATGGAAGCTCCTCTTGCACCTCAAGTACCACATGTTGCTCCCCAAGCTCCTCAAATACATCAATTGCCTTATCAAAATCCTAATTATCCTGTTCAAGCAATACCTTATCAACAAAATCCTCAATTTCAAAATTTCCCACCACAAGTTAATCAAAATCCTCAACATCAAAATGGTTTTGTGCGTGGCCCTCGTAGGTGTCCTTGGTGTGATTCGTTAGAGCACTTTTTGAGAGATTGTGAATTATTGAAGGCTGCTAAGGAGCAACGACTAGTAATAGACATAGACAAGAAAATCTGTGACTATCGATCTAGGCTACCTTTGCAAGGAAATTATGGTAAGGGAGGAATGAAAAAACATTATGAAAATATAACCATAATGGACGTAGGAACTAGAGGAGTGAAACTAGAAGCTCTTGATGAACAACAAGTAGAATCAAGTAAACCCACAAAGGAAGGTGATTTTTCCATAGAGGCTTTAGTAAGAGCACGGGATGAGATTAGGAGAATAACGGCTTGGGAGTCACCAATAGAAGATCAATCTCTTATTTCTCACATATCCAATGTAGAAGAAAAACGAAAAAGAGATGAAGCTGAGCCTAGTGAAAGAAGAGTAACACGAAAACAAACCTCAGAGGGAATAGAAACAATCATAGAGCAGGGAGAAACATCACAATCCAAAGATAAAAAACAAGAAGCACAACCCAATGAACAAAAACAAGAGGAGAAACAAAAAGGGAAGAAGACAAAGCAAAGAAAAACAGAACCAAAGCCTTTGGATAAACAAGATCAATCAAAACAAACTGAAGACCAAACACGAGAACATGAACAAAAACAAGACCCTGAGCAAAAACAAAAGAAACCAAAGAGAAAACCTAAAGCCATCTTGATTTCAGAAATTGAGAGAAAAATAGATCCTATGGAGATTTTAGATGACATTTTGCTTAAGAGTCAAGTGACTATGTCTTTAGAACAAGTTTTCTCTATTGCAAAGCCTGTTTTTAAAGATAACTTTATCGGCCTAATTAAAAGGAAGAGGTTTTCACTTAATCTAGATACTGAGATGCAAGATTCTCTAGATCAAGATCAAGCTATGAATGAAGCCTTAAACTTTGATGAATTTGATGAAGAGGACTTTGATGATGATGAAGTAAATGTTAATAAAAATTTCTTAGGACCTATTCAACCTGACCATGAAAATCATGAAAACAATCCTGAAAGCCACTTTAAAAGAACATTTTGGTCTAGAGGTACATCAGAGATGCATGTTAAAATAGGAAATGATAAGAACACTATCACTGTAAATGCATTAGTAGATTCCGGCTCTGAAATCAATGTGATTTCAAGAGAAGTCTATGATAAGTTTCGATGGCCCATAGATAAAGATTGTGGATGGCGTATGAGAACTGCAGATAATGGTGTAGGTACCCTGTATGGAGCTTGTGCTAGTGTGCCCATATCCATAGGAGGAATCACAGAAGAGTTTCACTTTTTTATTCAAGATAATTGCACCTATGAAGTTCTCTTAGGTCAACCCTTTATTTGTGAGAGTCGTATGGAAACTAAAGCCATGGATGATGGGTCTACCTATGCTAGATTTAAGTCTAAGGATGGAATGCAATCACTTCAAGTCATGACAGTAGGAGTGAATCATCCTAGGAATCGATTGTCAATTAGAAAGAAACCTATTGTTACTCAAGGTCATGAGCATGCTTGTAGTGATTGTGCACCTCGATTCATGTATGGAGCTACATATGATCAAAATTTCGGATAGAATCCATTGTTGAGCGGGACAACAGTGGATATTGGTTTGACATCTCGCATCCAACCAACATGTACAATAGTTTGTCACTTTGTTTTCCACATTCTAGATTAGATTTTCTTCATAAGAGTCAATTGTCCAAGTCTTTTATCCAAAAAAGCCAAAAAAATTATAAAAACAACAAAATCATGGAACATGATGAGAACATTGAGCATGTGATTGAAACATCTCATTGTTTCTCTACTCTTGAGGAGTTAGAGTTATGTCTTCAACAAAATTCTAATTCCCATATTATTCTTATTTCTTCCCTTGATGAGTATGCTCTAATCCAAGAGTATGCTCTCAATGTTGACAAGTGCTCAAAATTTAACCAAACACATGATGCCTTAGTTGAAACAAAGTACAAAACTGTAGACAAAAAAATCAAACCCATAGCTCAACCATTACCTCAAGGAAGTAATGAAAAAATTATTGATGTGAAAAATGATCCAACTCTTCGGGATAAGAAAAACATGGGACATACATTCACGGATGAGACAATCAAACAGGTGAAAATTGGTAGAGATGATGACTTTCTTTTGCCAGCAGAGAGAGATAAATTTGAGGGAGTCATACGTAGCCATGGAAAAGCCTTTACTATGTATCCTCATGAGATTGGTTGTGTAGATCCTAAGCTAGTTGCACCCATGATAATCTTTACTATTCCACATATTCCATGGAATCTTCGCCCTATACCAGTTCCAAAGGCTCACTTACCTGAGCTAATGAAACTACTTAAGGAGAAGATAAACATGAGAATTTTAGAGCCATCTTTTGCACCTTACTCAAACAGATGGTTCACTGTGCCTAAAAAGAATGGGAAACTACGTTTTATTCAAGATCTCCAACCTGTCAATAAAGTCACCATAAGGAATGTAGGAACAGGACCCATTGTAGATGAGTTTGCTGAATCATTTTCAGGACATTCTATCTATTCAATGGGTGATTTATATTCGGGATATGACCAATTCCAATTAGCAATTGATAGTCATGACATAACCACAATGAAAACTCCTTTAGGCTTAGTGCGAATGTGTACTTTACCTCAAGGAGCGACTAATTCTGTGGCTCATATGATGAGTGCTATGAATATGGTCTTACATGACTTTATCCCTCATATAACTATGCCATTCATTGATGATATTCCAATTAAAGGGAGTGAGGAATGTGTAAAGGACATTACTTTAGATTCATCGGGATGTCGTAAATTTATTCTTGACCATATCTCTGATTGTGAAAGAATATTTCAACGATTTGAAGAGGTAGGTCTCACATTTTCCATAGAGAAATCTGTTTTTGGTGTCAATGAGGTACTTATTGTTGGACATTTATGTGGTCATTATGGTCGAAAGCCATACCCACAAAAAGTTGATGCCATTAGCAAGATTTCTGAAACATGTAACAACGTGAGTGAGGTACGTAGATTTCTTGGTGCTTGCCTCTTTTATGTTATTTGGATCCCTCACTTTGCTCATGTTGCTGATTGTCTTTATGACTTATTGAGGAAGAAACGAAAATTTATTTGGACTGACAAACACACTCAAGCTATGCATAAATTGAAGAAATTATTGCTTAAAGCTCCCATCCTTAAGCGTGTAGACTATTCTGCTAACAAACCTATTATATTGACTGTTGATACTAGTCCTATTGGTATAGGTTGGGTCATAAGTCAAGATGATAGTGAAGGGAATAGATATGCAATTAGGTTTGGTGCCAAAATTCTACATGAAACACAACGAAAATATCCACAAATCAAACGAGAACTATGGGGTATGGTAACAGCTTTGAAAACAGACAAAGAATATTTCATTGGTTCAAATGTCAAAGTTGAGATTGATTGTTTGCCTCTCATTGGAATGATAGCCAATTGTTCATCTCCTGATATAGCCATGCTTAGATGGATCTCATATATTAAGTTCATAAATCCTGAGTTAGTTCATATTTCAGGTAAGTCAAACTCAGTTGCTGATATGTTATCGAGAGCTAGATTTGATGATGATCTTGAAAGTGATCTAATAAAGAATGTGAATTTAGTTGACTATGTTCCTCATATATATGAGTATGAGAAATTTCATGAGTCTGAGTACGAAGATGAATGGAGAGACATAGGAAAGTATCTCAGTACACTACAACCATTACCTAGCTGGACTACGAATAGATTCCGTAACGTTAGGAAACGAGCTTATAACTTTTTTCTATGTAATGGTTATCTTTGGAGACATGCTAAGGGTAAGGTTAAGAATCCACAACGAGTCCTAGGAAAAAGAGGTCTTCAATTGCAAGTAATGAAGGAAATGAATGAGACATTATGGGCCGGTCATAAAGGATTTTTTGGAACATATGAAAAAATTAGAAGTACCTATTATTGGCCTAGGATGTATGTTGACATTAGTAGCTATGTTTCTACATGTTCTACTTGTCAACTTCATTCATCAGTCAAACATAGAGATCCGTTGCATCCTACTTATCCACCTTGTATTCACTACAAGTGGGTAGTAGATCTTGTAACTATGCCTAAAGGTATTGAAAAAATGCGTTACATTGTACTTGCAAGAGAAGACTTAACTAATCATGTAGAGGGACGTGCACTACGATCTAAGACCACTTACAATGTTTGCAAATTCTTGCTTGAAGATGTCATAAGTCGCTTTGGGTACATAGAGAAAGTAGTTGCCGATCGTGGAGAGTTAAATGCGAGAGAAGCTAAAGAGTTCTTTGAGCGTCACGGTATTCGTTTGTCTCTCACTACTGCATATAACCCAGAGGCCAATGGTAAAATAGAGAGAGGGCATCCACCTATTGTGAAAGCCATATCTAAAGCATGTAATGGTGACATCAAACAATGGCCTAAATTCTTACCTTTTGCACTTTGGGCAGATAGAATGACATGCACACGTACTACTGGATATATGCCTGCTGAACTCATGTACTGTCAAAAACCATTGTTTCCAATTCAGTCTCATATTTCTGCATGGTCAAATTTGCCTTGGTCTGAAAACATGTCTACTGATGATTTTTTGAGTTTGCGTATTAAACAGTTAGAACAAGGTAAATTAAGACTTGATGATGCTGTTGAAAAATTAAGAGAATCAAGAATGAAGAACAAGCATTATTTTGATAAAACTCATCGATTGCGTCCTAAGCCAATTGAAGTAGGAGATTGGGTGCTCATTTATGATAGTACATTTGACTCTCAATATGATGCACGCAAAAAGCTCACTCAACGGTGGTTTGGGCCATACATTGTATCAAAAGTCAACAACAATGGTACGTATGCTCTTTGTGAATTAAATGGTGTTGCACTAAAAACTTTGATTGCAGGTAAAAGGATAAAGTTATTCAAGAAGCGTGATAATGACGAGTACATTTTGGATGAGGACATTGGAGAAGATGACAACAATGAGGCCGATTCATAAACAGGAGTATCCATGTTAAAAAAAAAAAAAAAAAAAAAAAAAAAAAACATCATTAATTTTTCAAGTTCATGTTGCTTTGTTTTTTTTCAAGTTCATTCTATTTTTTTTTCCATGCTTGTTTCATGCATGTTTTTTTCAGTCTTTGCATCACATTGCATATCCACATCACTTGAGTCACAAAAGGCAAATGATGATTTCTCTACTTGTGTAAAATTATATCTTAAGTAGTAACTTATCTACTAAGGAATTGATTATAATCTAGGATTGTGGAAAGATAGGGCATGTAGATTTGGAGGTTTATTTTGGTGACATGACTTTCATATATAAACATGCATATGTATCCTATATCGAAAGCATAATTGTTGAAATCCTAGCTCCTGCTATTGCATGTTTCTACATCCTTAGTCCATCTCACAGCACTTGTATCGGAGTTTAAACGACTGTTCTCCGTCATCAAAAATGGTTGTACCTTGTATCGGGGTTTAATTTTTCCTCGTCAAAAAAAAAAAAAAAAAAAAAAAGCTACATGTTACCAAGAAGTTTACACTTTCTTCCACCCCAAAAAAGTGATCGTAACCATAAAGTTGCCGAATCATCATCATCATCAAAAAAAAAAAAAAAAAAAGAGGCAAGCCAAAGGAGGATAAAGAGGCATAGTAGAATAAATCACGGGCTATATAGGCAGATTTATGCATTAGTGGAGTTTAGTTAGATTTCCTTGCATGTTATTAGAGAAAGAGCATATTCATATTTATGTAGGAAAGGAGTTGATCTAAAATAAGCTAAAGATGAAAGATGTCTCTTGAAAATCCTAAATCTTTGTTTATAATCATATTTAAGGTAGATTGCTTTATGAAAAAGGTACAAAATTTTCTTCAAGATGAGAGGAACTGATGCTTAAAACGACTCAATACATCCACTTCCACTTCATATTGATGCTTGTTTTTTTTCTTTCTTGTTGCCAATGTTGCTTGTTCATTTGCATATATGTTGCCTATTTGTTCATGCATATTCATGTTGCCTGTTTCAATTATTTCTTTCATGCAAACTTTGCTTCATGTCACGTTACCTACTTATTCATGCATATAATCAATTTTCCTTCCATCTTTCTTATGTTGCCTATAAAAGAATTTGATGCCTGGAACATTTTGTTTTTCACAGATGCTAGAGTGGCGCTTCCAGAGGAATCGCAGGTTTAGTGGGGGCGAATGTCGTCGAGATTTGCTCTCCTCTCTCACTTGTGAAGGCCTACAAAAAACATATTTGGCGAAGGTAGCCAGAATTCCCCGAGAAGTCCAAGATGCATCAAGGATGTCAAAGGAAGGTCACATACAAAGTTTGAAAGAAATCAAGAAAGTCCATGGTAGCGGTCAAAGCTGGTCAAAGCTGGTCAAAGTTGGGAAATTAGGGCAAAAATTTCATTGTCACCAAATTAGATGAAAATCCATATACTTGTAAAGATTGTCAAAGGCAGTCTATAGCCCAAATTTCAGCAGAAAATGGATTTTGTAGCACATTGATATGCTATGTTCATTTTGTAAAAATGTAATTTTTCTAGTTTGACCCTACAAATTCTTGTATAGAAAATTATGTTAGCCATATGGTTTGACATGTATAAAGATCATATGTGGCTACATATTTGTACAAATTTTCAAGGCTATCAGAGCTTCCTAGACACCTTAATGCCACCTTGCAAGCTTCCAAATGTAGTCAAACTTGTACAAGGGAGATTCAGATGGGAGTTTTTCCTGCATATTCCTGAAGGAGATCTTTGGAAACATAGTCCTACAAAGTTTCATCTTCATCAAAGTTTTTTTGGAGGGTCAAAGAGCACAAAGTCCAGTTTTCAAGGTCACCGCAGTTTTCTAGAATAAGAAAATTGAAGGCTTGAAGGGCTGCCACATGTCAAAATATGATTGAACCATGTTGTACGGTCAAGATGAGCTCATATTCAAGGGTGGAGATGCACTAAAGCATAAAGGAAGGAGGATCCACGAATTTTTTCCATAAAAGAAGACCTTTTTTACAATCAAAGATCAATAATGCAGCATTTCTCCAAAAATAGTGGCTTATCTTATCCGAATTGATGTCAGCACTGATCCGACGGTCCAGATCATCCCCAGATCCAATGGTGGAGAATGAGGGCGCCTAAATTTCACTCCTTTACACTAGATTTGATAGAAAGAACAATTCCAAGCCATTGATTTGATTAATCAAATGGTTGTAATCGAAAGTAGTGATCCTAGAGTTGAGAGTTGATTTCTCTAGATCCAAGGGCCCAAATTCATTCAAAAAACTATATAAACCCCCCTCCAAACTCCTAGAGCATCATTGTTAGGCATCCATAGGGCTCATGCTAGCTTATGGTTTCCTTGAGACGATCACCCTCGGTTGAGCGAGTGAGGATCCAAGGTGAGCTAGTATGAGTATAGAACCTAGTTTCAAATTTAAGTGAGAACTCCAATCTAGGATAGGCTCTTGAAACCAGCATCTCTATCTTGACTCTTTAGAGCTGATTTTAATGAGTCTTAGAATTCTTTAGTTAGACGTTACGAGCCTAGACAGACATAGGGTCACTGGAGTGGAACTCACCTTCTTACGTGTGACATTCGGTTGAACTGTCATGGTTTGAGGGTCGGAACCACCTTTGATCAGTAGATTGCTTAGCATGACGTACCACTACGATCTTTTACATGTAACTTAATTCAAATTCTTTTAATTCATGTCACTTGTCACTTGTCTCTTGTCACCTCTCTCAGTCTCTTAAGTATTTTTACATGTCTTCTATTTCTTCTATGTGTGAGAAGGCTCCGCAGTATTGCGTTGAACCAGTGAGGATGTTTCTTTGAGCTTGTGAGTAAAATCCATCATCATAATTCACTTGCATGCATATAATCCATACAAATCCATACATATTTATTAGTTTCTGAAAGTGTATAAGAAGCTCCAATATTGGACCATTCTTCCTTTCGAAACTGATTTATGTGTAAGGATTCCATCTATTCTCATCATGCATACATATCATCCAAAGAAGGCTATACATATGGATTAGAATTAGGAAGTGTTTAAGAAGCTCCTCCAATGGACCATTCTTCCTTCCAAATTTGATTCGTGTGTATGGTTCTCTTTCATTCTTATCATTCATGTCATCAATCTAACTTGCACACCTACATTCCCATTCCCATAATTATTTCAACATCTCTCTCTTCTCCATACTCAACATTAATTTCACCTTCACATCTTTAAACCTTCCAACATTCATTAGCTTCATACACCTTGTGTGTGCCACGACCGGACCCGATCCACCCGGATTGCGATCACCTCCACAGCGGGAGGAACTAGGCGGGGGCGGGTGGAACTAGGCGGGGGCAGCGGGGGGAACTAGGTGGGGGGTGGCGGAACTCAGCGGGCGGGGCGGGGCGGGGAAGCGTGGGGGGGCTTGCGGGGGCAGCGGGTGCGGGGGAGGAGGGAGAGAGAGAGACAGAGAGAGAGAGAGAGAGAGAGAGAGAGAGAGAGAGAGAGAGAGAGAGAGAGAGAGAGAGAGAGAGAGAGAGAGAGATAGAGAGAGAGAGAGAGAGAGAGAGAGGGAGAGAGAGAGGGGGAGAGAGAGAGAGAGAGAGAGAGAGAGAGAGAGAGAGAGAGAGAGAGAGAGAGAGAGAGAGAGAGAGAGAGAGAGAGAGAGAGAGAAAGAGAGAGACCGCAAGGGAGAGAGAGAGAGAGGGAGAGAGAGAGAGAGAGAGAGAGAGAGAGAGAGAGAGAGAGAGAGAGAGAGAGAGAGAGAGAGAGAGAGACCGCGAGGGAGAGAGAGAGAGAGAGGGAGAGAGAGCGAGAGAGTGAGAGAGAGAGAGAGAGAGAGAGAGAGAGAGAGAGAGAGAGAGAGAGAGAGAGAGAGAGAGAGAGAGAGAGAGAGAGAGAGAGAGAGAGAGAGAGAGAGAGAGAGAGATAGAGAGAGAATAGCAGAAAGGCATGACCAGTACTGTCACCATAATCACCATGAAGAATGCAAACTGATACTCAGCAAAACTATCAGACATGATATACGACCAAAACTCAATCCCTATGCCTTGACTGGTGGCGCTGTTGGTGTTTGCCTATCTGTAAGAGGCTCCTTATCTCCAAGATAACCATTCGCAGTAGCCCATCCAGACAACTGATACAACTGCACACTTTTATTTGCAGCATGGCAACTTAAGAGCAGATAGTTCCGAGGTTGCACCATCCATGCAAACCTCATAAAAAGAGCCGAGTAAACACATATTGCTGACGTCATGTTGCTAGATATAATCTGAGGTGGCCTCTGTGTATCCACTAACCCAGCGACCACGAACCCTCAATTCACGACAGGTCCCCAAAAATGAGTCGTTTTGGGACCAACTGGGCTATTGAGAAACTTTCTCTAGGCACCCATGTTAGCTCCCTCTTCGCTGCTCAAATCTGCTCAGAGAGAGAGACAGAAGAGAGGGATCTACAGACCCCCACATCAAACTTTTGCACCGTCCCTGGTGCAATTTTTCCTTATTTTACTCACTGCAATTGCTAAAAAGAAACATGGTATGTACAAGGGATGAAGTGCTTCCATTTTGACTTAATTCACATACTTCTTCACCCTGGAGATGTTGACCAGGGGAATCCTTTTACCCTGCAGATCTTCCAGATGTACTGCGCCATGTGGTAATATCTTGATAACCTTATATGGTCCCGCCCATTTGGGTGCCAATTTAGTTTGAATTGGTGGAACTTGATGCACTAAAACCATGGATCCTTCCTGAACTTGATTGGATCTCAGATACCTGTCATGCAATCTCTTGCGTTCTTCTTGTGTTACCTGAAGTTTCTGCATTGCTCCTTCTCTGTATTCTTCTAATGCCACCAATCTCTAAATGGGGGGTTCAATTCCAATCATTTTGATTCCTGTTTCCTTTCTGATAATGAACTCAAATGGGGCCAATGCCTCTTTTCCATATACTAAGCGGAATGGGGTTTCGCCAGTGGTTCCCCTCTTCGTGGTTCTAAAAGCCCAAATTGCACCGATCACTGCTCGTGGCTAGGAGCTTTGATGATCAAAAGATAATTTGCGAAGCAATCCAATCAAAATCTTATTGGAACTCTCTGCTTGGCCATTTGCCCTCGGATAGTAGGCACAAGATTTTTTATGGAAGATTTTGTACCTCTCAAATATAAACTGGAGCAATTGATTTACAAAATGTGTGCCCCTATCACTAGTAATTTCCAATGGGCAACCAAATCTTGAGAAAATACGTTTTTACACAAATTTAGCTACTGTTAAAGCCGTGCAGTCCATAGTAGCTTTAGCCTCTATCCATTTAGTGGCATAACATGTGGCCATCAAAATATACTTTTTACCTGCAGGTTGACGAGTTGGACTAATTGGTCCTATGAAATCAAGACCCCATCGTTCAAATGGGAGCCATCCTGTAGATATGACTAATGGTTGGAAATTCAACCTAGTCGGCGTAGGAGCACACCTCTGGCAGATGTGGCATTCTTTAGCAAACTTGATTGCATCCTTAAAAATATGAGGCCACCATAGACCTTTGTGGATGATTCTATGAGCCAATTCTTCCCCCTTTAGATGTCCTTCACTGTGTGCAGCCTCTAGCAAAAGATTTACCTCCTCTCGATAGACACACCTTCTCAAGATATCATCCTGACAGTATTTATATAAATTTTCATTTATAAGAGAATATGCTTTGGTTTTCAAAAGCAATCTTCTTTTTTCTACATGTGTCAAGTGTTCTGAGATCTTTCCCGTAGTGAGAACATGAAGAATTTCATCATACCAACCAGTCCGAATTGCTACTAGGAAAAGATTGTTATCCACCAGTTCATCATTAATACCTGTTGCCTTTTCGCTCATTGCAATCCTGGACACTTGATCTGCCATGTAGTGCTTTTTTCCTGACTTAATATGAATATCAAAATTAAATTCTTGAAATAAGAGTAACCATCTCCAAATCCTTCCAGCTACTCTAGGCTTGTTTATCAAATACTTCAAGGGCTGATGATCAGATATAACTATAAAATGTACACCAAGGAGATAATGTCGGAACTTCTGAAGAGCAAATACGATACCAAACCTTCTCTTTCCGTCGTACTGTAATTCCTTTCAGCTTGGTTGAGTAGTCTGTTGGCATAAGAGATAGGTGTATCAACCTTATGTGATGATGGTTGAGCTAGAACTGCACCAACAGCATGAAGACTAGCATCTGTATGCACATGAAATTCCAATGACCAATTAGGAACACTTAAAAGTGGAGCAGTACATAGCCTCAGTTTTAGTTCACAAAATGCTTTGTCAGCTTCAGCACTCCATGAGAAAGGGACCTTTTTACTGGTAAGCCTTGACAAGGGCTTAGCAATTTCTGAATACATCTGAATGAATCTTCTGTGCTACCCTGCATGGCCCAAGAAACTTTGCACTTCTTTTCGGCTTTGTGGAATTGGCATGGAAAGAATAGCCGTAACCTTTGCAGGGTCCACAGTTATACCTTCAGCAGATACTATGTGACCAAGAAGAGTGCCCTTAGTGACCAAAAAGTGACATTTATTGGGATTCAATTTCAAACCTGTTTTTAGACATTGCTCAAAAACTTCTTTTAGATTTTCCAACTGGTCATGGAAATGTTGAACTGCTTCTCTTTTATCTGTACCTGAAAATACTGAAAAGTCATCCATGAAAATGCGTAGAAAGGTTGTGAACCATTTGCCCAATATCAGATACATCGTTCTATTAAATGAAGCTGGTGCATTCTTCAAACCAAAAGCCATGCGGGTATAGACATAAGTGCCCCAGGGAGTAACAAAGGTTGTTTTGTCCCTATCATCAGGATGGATCACTATCTGATTGTAGCCACTAAAACCATCCAAGAAACTATACAAAGTGTGATCAGCTACTTCCTCAAGTACTTGCTCTGTGAAGGGCTGAGGAAATCCATCTTGAACAGTCACATTATTCAAAGCACGAAAATGAACACATACTCTTATTTTTCCACTATTTTTCTTGGGTACAATAACCATAGAAGAAAGCCACCTCGAATGTTCTACTGGCACAATTATACCTGCTTCTTCTAGTTTTGTAATATCTGCTCTTACCGCCTCTGCATACTTCCGATTGAGTCGATATGATCTACTTCTTGCCGGCACGGCTCCCTCAATTAAGGGTATCCGATGTAACCCAAGCTCTTCTGGTATCCCTGTTAGATCTTGTTAGGACCATGCAAAGACACTTTTATAGGCAAAAAGCAAAGAAGTTACCTTCTGTAGTAAAGGAGGATAGTGCCACAACCAGGATGCCAAGTCAACTACTTGAGGGTTCTCTTCATCCCCTAAATTTAATTCTTGAACCAATGTTTCAAGACTCGTCTTGTTTGAGAAATCATCTCCACTATATGTAGGAGTGGATTTTAATTTATATTCTGCAACATGTTCTTCTATCCATCCTTGAGGTATATCTAAGAAAGGAAGATCTTCTCCGCTCTTAGGTTCATAATCTTCCCTCTCCGATACTTTTATATGGGTTGCCTCTTCAAAGTTTGTATTTTCCTGCAATTACTCATTCTCCAACACCTTGTGGTCTTCATTGCCCTTTCCTGTAATTACCTTATCTGCAACTTCTTCCTCAATTTCATTGATCTCCACTGTGCAACACTCTGCACTTCCCATCATCCAATTCAACAATGTATCATCTTCTTGGGGTAGAGAGGGCATTAGTTGAGTGTCCACAGTATATCCAATAGTTTTTCCTGAGTCCAATTCTTCTTCCAAATGGAGTTGCAGTTGGCTATTGGTACTTGTTGAAATCCATAGTTTATTTTTTCCCCAATCTTGCAAAGCTTTTGCTTGTCTCAACCAAGGTCTCCCCAGGACTAAAGGGTAAGAAGTCTCCTGTGGAAGTGCAATAACAACAAAATCTAGAACAAAGTGGCAGCCCTGTACTACCATCAGTACCTTTTCAATAATGCCAAGTGGTGCAACCCGATGTTGATCTGCTAATGTAACCGTGAATGGTGCCAACTTGGTGGGGTTTAATTTCAGTTTCTTCATTGTAAAATCTGGCATCAAATTGATACTAGAGCCTCCATCTATGATCACACTTGTGAGAGCTTCATCCTTTATAAAAACAGATAATCTTGAGATTTGGTAGTCTGCTAAGGGTGCAGGGGGAAAATCAACCATGAAACCATCTATACTAGGTGATTGGACCAAGTGAGCAGAGTGTATAATCTTCAGTAAGTCACTTCTTATTTTTTAATCCATTTTGATAAGTTCGTATAGACTAACCTTATGATGTATACCTTTCAAGATCTGCTCAATGTCTACCTTATGAGTGTCTTCTTGCAGACTGGTTGGTTGGCCCTTTAGAGAAGTAGCCATCTTATCATAAGCTCCTTCGATTTCTACTTGGTCCTTCCATCCAGACTTCTTTTCCTCCTCTTTATCCTGAAGTTCTTGTTGTTCATCTCTATGGGTTGCAGCTGCTTGCCTAGCTCTAGTCATCATGGGCATGGCAGAGGATGAAACGGCATAAGACTGAGTGGTTTTCCCTTCTTCATGTGGAGAGACAGCAATCATGTGGATTGGAGCAGGACGACCTCTTGGGCAATCTTTGGTATAATGATCCTTGGCCTTTGGACAATGTTGACAAGGAGGTGCATCTTCTGGGAGGGAACACCTATTTTGCATGTGGCCGTACTCACCACAACGATAGCACATCAAAGGTCTATTATATCTATGTTTTGGAGGCCGATTCTCCTCTCTATTTGATGTATTTGAAGTACTAGCATAATATGAATCCAAATTTTGAGGGTTACCTCTGTGCTGTGTACCTTTGAGGTAGTAGCAATCTCTGGCTTCATGACCATCCTTTCCACAAAATTGACAGCTTACCTTAATAGGGCAATTAGCATTGGAATGTCCATTGTTGTTACAGATTGTACACCAAATTTGTCTCCTTATATCTTGAGTGGTCTTCAAATCTTTTGCGAAGTTGGGCTACTTCATCATCAGTGCGACGCAATGGTGGCAAGACCTTCTCTTCTTGTTGATTTATTTGCATTTTCAATGCCTCCACTTCCCTCCTTAGTTGCCCAATAGGATCCAGGTCTGCAGCATAATTTCTTTGTGTGTCCTCTTCAAAATGTTGCCTTGCTTCTTCTATGCGTGATGCCGCTACAACAAAATCATTGAGGGTTGCATCCAATCTAAGAGACTCACGAAGCTTCTGCTGAGATGACCTGGGCAGAGCCTTTTCAATCCACTTTTTAACCAAGAAGTCATCTGGAGGATGTGGCAGACGTGCAACAAGTGCTTTTGTTCTAGTGTGAAGTTCATGAAAGGATTCACCTGATCTTAGCTTCAAGTTCTCTAGCTGATCTAGAGCTCTTTCCGAGGAATCACTTGGTTGGAGTGTCTGTGAGAACGCCGCCTTGAGAGCCTCCCATGTAGTGAAATGGCCATCTGCATATTGACTATACCATTTATCTGCAAGACCTGCCAATGTGGATGGAAAGAGTGCCAGCATTGCATCCTCTCTATTCTGCAGACCTCGTCCACGGCATAAAGAGATGAATCTCCTCACATGATCATCAGCATCCTCATAAGCTTGTCCGTTGAAGGTAGGGAATTTGATGTTTAATCTGGAGAGTAAATGAAAGAGATCCTCCATCTGTACTGGTGTTTCTTCGGACGTATCTGAGGAGAAGTCTAAGGTTCTCCTATACCTCTCTTTTGACAATGGTGTCGCACCCAAATCAATAGATAAATTTAGGGAGGGTAGAGGGGAGATAGACTCACTAGTCGTGGTTATGGCTAACTTGTGAAGGCTCCTCCGAACCCGAAGAGACTCCTTATCTGCTCGCGTATGGGTCATGTACCTACTTGCAAATGCAATAGGTCAGAAATACCTCTCACAAAAATGCAAAGGTCCCACCGTGCATGCCAAACTATAGAGGAGGTACTGGGGTGTCTTCTTTTATCAAGAGTAGAGAATAAATACGTCGAGTACGTCGCCTACTCAAGGGAGGTTCTCTTTAGGGAAGTATACCCTTTAACATTTCTATGAGCAAGCAGAGGTAAATAATTGCACAGAGTTGTACATACTCCAGAAAACATCAACAACAAATGACCAAAGAAGACCATCCACTTCTTGATTCAAATCAGATAATTACAAGATTGGTCAAAGAGATACTCAAAAACTCATGCTCAGAGTTTCATGGCACTCTTCGTAGACAAAACACAGATCAATACAAGCGGTGGAGATTTCTTCTAGAAAATAGGGCTTACAATATCATTGCCCTAAAAAAATCCAAGCCACTCTCTTACACTATGCTGCTGTTAGCCCTCCACTGGGAAGCTCACGCTCTGTATCCACACTATAGAGTGGCTCCTACAATAGGCTTGAAACCACAAAGTGCAAGAGAGGATTTCTGCACGTACATACGCGTATCTGAACCAATGTAACTCTAAATTTTGTACTCCAAATGAGCACAAAACCATTGCTTTTATAGGCCCCAATAGGCCAAGAGGGCCTTGCCGATTCTTTACTTCCTCTCATCACACGCCGGTTAATTTCCCAAGATTGGAGGGGTAGATCAAATATTCCACTTGATTTGAATTGGATCCACAAAAATAGGTAGTCTTCATGGATGATTGGCGGCAACTCCACTTTTAACAATTACCTTTCATCTTTTTACTTGCAATTAGAGGCCTGAACATCTCTGCTACTGATATTGTCTACCAACCATCACCGATATAGATTTTAGGATTGAAGTCGTTTGGTACATGTGCATCCTGGTAAAGGGTAACCTTACATCCTTTCCACTATCGGGAGAAAGTGTAAGGTACTCCGGGAAAGCTCCCACCTACAACACCCTTGCCCAGGAAGGGCTTTTTCGATATATCCAAGCACAAATGAACCTTGGCTCCCTTTGGATGTGGACCATCAAGCTCGTTTGTCAGATCAAACCATTGATCAATCTCCTCCCTCGTGCGTTTGTGTGTGTGAGTGTGCGGGTGTGTGTGTGTGGGTGTGTGTGTGTATGTGTAGGTATGCATGTGTGTACGTGTGGGTGTGTGTGTATGTGAGGGTGTGTGTGTGTGTGTTTGTGTGTGGGTGTTTGTGTGTATGTGTGGGTGTGTGTGTGTGTAGGTGGCGGGAGTGTGAGGGGGCGGTGTGAGGTGGGCAGAGGGGGGCGGCAGAGGTGTGAGGGGGGGGTTGCGGGGGGAACTAGGTGGGAGGCGGGTGGAACTAGGCGGGGGCAGCGGGGGAAAGTAGGCGGGGGGCAGCGGGAGGAACTAGGCGAGGGCGGGTGGAACTAGGCAGGGGGCAGCGGGAGGAACTAGGCGGGGGTGGGTGGAACTAGGCGAGGGCAGCGGGGGGAACTAGGCGGGGGGTGGCGGAACTCAGTGGGCGGGGGGGGGGGGGGGGGGGGGCGGGGAAGCGCAGGGGGGCTTGCGGGGGCAGCGGGTGCGGGGGAGAAGAGAGAGAGAGAGAGAGAGAGAGAGAGAAGAGAGAGAGAGAGAGAGAGAGAGAGAGAGAGAGAGAGAGAGAGAGAGAGAGAGAGAGAGAGAGAGAGAGAGAGAGAGAGAGAGATAGAGAGAGAGAGAGAGAGAGAGAGAGAGAGGGAGAGAGAGAGCGAGAGAGAGAGAGAGAGACCGTGAGGGAGAGAGAGAGGGGGAGAGAGAGAGAGAGAGAGAGAGAGAGAGAGAGAGAGAGAGAGAGAGAGGAGAGAGAGAGAGAGAGAGAGAGAGAGAGAGAGAGAGAGAGAGAGAGAGAGAGAGAGAGAGAGAGAGAGAGAGAGAGAGGGAGACCGTGAGGGAGAGAGAGAGAGAGAGAGAGAGAGAGAGAGAGAGAGAGAGAGAGAGAGAGAGAGAGAGAGAGAGGGAGAGAGAGAGGAGAGAGAGAGAGAGAGAGAGAGAGAGAGAGAGAGAGAGAGGAGAGAGAGAGAGAGAGAGAGAGAGAGAGAGAGAGAGAGAGAGAGAGAGAGAGAGAGAGAGAGAGAGAATAGCAGAAAGGCATGACCAGTACTGTCACCATAATCACCATGAAGAATGCAAACTAATACTCAGCAAAACTATCAGACATGATATACGACCAAAACTCAATCCCTATGCCTTGACTGGTGGCGCTGTTGGTGTTTGCCTATCTGTAACGGGCTCCTTATCTCCAAGATAACCATTTGCAGCAGCCCATCTAGACAACTGATACAACTGCACACTTTTATTTGTAGCATGGCAACTTAAGAGCAGATAGTTCCGAGGTTGCACCATCCATGTAAAACTCATAAAAAGAGCTGAGTAAACACACATTGCTGACGTCATGTTGCTAGATATAATCTCAAATGGCCTCTGTGTATCCACTAACCCAGTGACCACGAACCCTCAATTCGTGATAGGTCCCCAAAAATGAGTCTTTTTGGGACCAACTGGGCTATTGAGAAACTTTCTCTAGGCACCTATGTTAGCTCCCTCTTTGCTGCTCGAATCTGCTCAGAGAGAGAGATAGAAGAGAGGGATCTACAAATGAACAAATAATAAAGACACTACTGAAATGCAACCCATGAAAGAATGAAGAGAGAAAACAACTCCTTGTCATATCACAATAAAGCTCAAGACGCAACTCTTTGCTAGAACAAAAAAGAAATATGACTCTCTATGACAAAATAAAACAATTCCAATCCACCATACACATAATAGGAATCTTTCCTAGAACAAAAAAAAGCACGAACTACTGCCACCCAGCGTGAACTATTCACCACATCTATTCGTTCAATTTTTTCATCACCACTTTTTTTAATAATTAGATTATCAAGATAACTGCAAATAAATACACATTGACTTTCCGCAAGCCTCAAAAACAAAAAGGATCTAGAGAGCTTTGTTTTTGTCCTTGAACTTCCAAGGAGTTTACAAAATGATGATTTCACGCTTTAGGTGCATATATTCATCCATTTAATGCTTTTGTTAATCCACTTACATACTTTTGATACCATGCATCTATTAAACGTTCTCTTTTCTTCATGTTTGCAATTCACCCTTCAAAAAAACATTTTCAACATCAAGATGAAGCATATTCCAATATTTATGTACAACACTCAAAACAATTCAAGTAGAAGTAGTTTTTTTAACTAGACTAAACATGTGATCATTATCAATTCCGTATATTTTCACATAACCTTGTGTAACTATTTTACCTTGTACCTGGAAACAAATCCATAAAGAATTCTTTTAATACAAAACATTCATTTAATGTCCAATTAGCTTCAATTTATCATAGTGTAGTACAAGCTTGTATTTTTTGTCTTCATGTTAAGCATATATCTATTCTTGCATTCTATTATACCAATACTCATTCATATTTACATCTTCAACACATATGTTTCTATTCTTCAAGAAATTTGGCATAAATTCTGAATGTAAGATACATTAAGATACATTATAGCTTTGTGCTGGTTTTCCTTCTTTTGTACTTCTACTAAGTTCATGTTTATATCTTGTCAAACTAGATCTCAATCTTTCACCTAATTCTAGTTCTCACTTGATTCAAACAGCTTTGATTTAGCTTTCCTTTTCTGTTTTGATGTAGGTAGCAATCTTCCTTTGATCTAAGTATTTTCATCTTTGAACTTACTCCCAAAGAATCATGCAAACCATCCTCAATTTCTTCCTATATTTGTTCTTCACCCTCCAAAACATGATATCTATACCAAGCATGCAACTCATCCAAACCTAGATCTCCACTAACAATCATTTCCTCGCTAACTAGATTACAATTGTTGTAAATAAACTTATAAATTCACATATGTCTCGTCAATTAGATACAAAAATGCATATATAGTCACATAAATACATAGAACAACCAAGCATTGAGACGAATTTGGATGAATACTATGTGTACCGAGAGATATCTACATGGAAAATGGTTGCTATATATATTGAGCAGAGCGAGATATCAGATGTGCACAAACGGTCAGTAATGTGAAGCTCATGGATATTGTTATATAAATGGCGAAGCAGATCTATAAACATATGTGAGTGAAAGGTTCTATACATCAACAATTGAGAAACGCATATACTAGAGCTGAATATGCCCATGACTTTGATAGCAATAGAAAAGCTAAAACCTCAATAGTCCACAGACATGAAGAGATACATGCAAGAACAAGAAGCTGAACTTATACTTTCAAGAGAAGTCGATACATTCGTGATATAAATAAGCTCTTTACAAAGAGTTTTGCAAAGAGTTTTACGAAAGCTCTTTTTTTTCTAAAGGCTGTCCACTTTGATGACACTCTGATTCACGTTTTAATCAAAAATTTCAACTCAAGTTTCACTACACACTTTACAGTTTCAAGGTTGAAAATTTCATCACTAGAAAAATGTTTAGCTAGTACTAAATTGCACTCAAAGTTCTTATAAAGATGAGAACACCTATCGCATGCAAGTATATGAGTAAGATTTCAATCCCAAAGCATCAACAATAACCACAGTTAAAGATGTCATTAAGAAGCGAGAAACCTGGTAGCATATAGAGATGAACTGAATTAAAAAATATTCTAAATTTATATGACTATAGATCATGGGAAAAAGATGATTATTTTCCCTTTTCTTTTCGAAGATCATGTGTCAAAAATAAGACTATTTTCAAACTCATTTGCATATTACAGTCACGTGATGTGAGCTACATTTTCAACATCGATATCAAATTTTATGGATAAGTCCAAGCAAGAACTAACACAAAGAGAGAATATATGTAATAAATTCTCCCTCTTACCCTCCCATATACAGTGGGATGACAAGAAACTGTATACTTGAAGTTTACAGCAAAAAAACCATGTTCTCTTTGATTGCATGACATTCTCCTTCTCATGAACCTTCCCATCCTTATTCAGGCTGGATCAATGTACGTGAGTCAGAGAATAATTTTAAGACAACAAAACATTGGAGATGATGAATTCGTATTTTGTTTTTGAGAACAGACAGAAACCAAATTGAGAAAATTAAGAGTATATCGAGGGTTAAAATACCTATACCCGAATACATATAAACAATGGCGTATAGAATATGCATAGGAGCAATACTCAAACGATACAAACAAGAAACGTTTGTGCTATAAAAAGCTTATCTTACCTTTATTCTCCAGCTAGAGACATGCATCTCCTCTATGATGTATTAGCGATCAAGTACTCCAATTAACTTAAGCTAGATTAAGTAACTCATTTTAGAAACTTCTATAAAAGTTTAGACGATGTCTGAAACAATATAGCCACGTGTTATGATGATGTGGAATTTAGCACTTATCTAAAAAAGGCAATTATGTGTTACATAAGTACATAATGTGACTACATCCATATGTTTCCTTTAAAACATTTTCTCCATAGCTTCATCATTAAGAGGTATTAGAGTTGTATGGCAACCTCTATGGGCACTAGGGGAAGCTTCAACACGCTTTATCAAATTATTGGATTGAAAATTTGTGGATAAAGTGCTCCAAGCATCATGAAGCAAAACGCAAATCCTACTATCCCCACAATTCAAAGAACACGGGTGTGCAGAAAATGGCACTATACCATTCTGTGATTGGTGATTTGTTGTAAACTTAGGCTTATTGAAAACCTCTTTCTGTGTGTTTGCTTATCTCGCTCTCTCTCTCTCTCTCTCTCTCTCTCTCTCTCTCTATATATATATATATATATATATATATATATATATATATATATACAGAGATACATACATACATACTTTCTTCGGATAAGTAATAAAGTGCAGCTACTAATTAGTTTATAGGTTGTATGATAGGATTATGGAACCATGAACATGTAATAATTCCAATCCATGAGATATTTTTGGGATATTTGCTAAACCATAAGCGTGAAGTAATCTTTCAGTGATTGATATAGAAGTGATTCATTGATGCAAGACATTCACAAGAATGATTACTTCTATCCACGAGAGTTCCAATAGAAGACCACAACGTTACATAAGTAATATTAGTTAGGAAAGCAACAAACGATCTAGACCTATCTTAGGGAAAGCCAGGCGTAACGCAATTGGTTTTGGCATCTCTAATGTTATAGCTAGTGTGATTGAAGAAAAGGGGAAAACATCCAATCCATAGTTTTGCGGAGGTTTAGTGGGAAACTTGGGCAACAGAAGAACCCAATTCCAATCCCATGATAGGAATACAATTAGTGCTCTACCAAAACAGGACACTATTCCATTAAGACCCCATTAAAACCCCATAAATATCTATTCTTAGATATTGTACAAAAAGTAGAGTGTAAAAAATATATATAGTTTTGTATCTTAGAATATAGAAATGACTGAATTTGGTAAGAAACTATCTCTATCTATAGACTTATATATGAGAAAGAAACAAACATCTTGATAGAAAACATTTCCTCATTTTTTTCTAATCTTAGTTTAAATTCATATAATCATCTAACAAAATTCTTAGGAATCAAGGAAATCGTTTTTATAATAAGATATTTATTAGAATATTGTGAGCTCATTATATAATTAGACACTATATGATATTTTTTAGTTCATATTTATGCATAAAGCATTAAAATGGCTAGTGTTGTATCTTGAATACCATCGTACAATATGATATAAATATGCTAGATGTCATTGAACAAATAAAACATGTACCTATATCACATACTAGAACCATCTCAATATTTCATTGAATAGCCATACTCCAATCTCCCTAGAATTCAATGTCATCCTAAAAAATTAGATTTTCTTAATGATATATGATATATAATATCAATAAAAATGATTGTATAAACATTTGAACTACTTTGTAAATACAAAGCTAGCATATTCACTTTAATAATGTAGCATATACAATATTTCCTCATCAAATGATATTTTTAGGATAGAACATACAAGATTTTTATTTCAAAGAGTAACATGTACATCCGGCTCGTGAGCTTGTCAAACAACTATTTCTATCATTTATAATGTGTAGTGCGGAGAACGATGATCTTCATAATTTATCTTTTGACCTCATAGGGCTAATTGCAACATATGACTCCATATGGTTTGAAGACTCTGTTCTGGGTCACAGAGCATTCTCCATTTCGTCCTCCACTTTTTCAAGTCTTGCATTCCCCCCTCCACCTCCACCCTCCACCCCCCTTCACCCTCTTCCACCCTCCACCCATCACCGTCACCCTCCGACCCCCTAAACCCTCGTCCACCATCCAGCCCCTCGACCCTCCACCCCGTCCACCCTCAACCATCACCCTCCAACCCCCTCCACCCTCCTCCAACCTCCATCCCCCTCCACCCTTCACCGTCACCCTCCAACCCCCTCCACCCTCTAACCCCCTCCACTCTCCACCATCACCCTCCACCATCACCCTCCAACCCCCTCCACCCTCCTCCACCCTCCACCCCACTCCACCATCACCCTCCAATCCCCTCCACCCTCCTCCACCCTCCCCCCCTCCACCCTCCACCATCACCATCCAACCCCCTCCACCCCCCTCCACCCTCCACCCCCCTCCACCCTCCACCATCCACCTTGAATCCCCTCCACCCTCCTCCACCCTCCATCCCCCTCCACCGTCACCCTCCAAGCCCCTCTAGCCTCCTCCACCCTCCAACCCCCTCCACACTCCACTGTCACCCTCCACCCTCCTCCACCCTCCAACCCTTCCACCCTCCACCATCACGCTCCAATCCCCTCCAACCTCCTCCACCCTCTCCCTCCAACCCCCTCCACCCTCCTCCACCCTCCTCCTTCCTCCACCCTCCATCCTCACCCTCCAACCCCCTTCACCCTCCTCCACCCTCCACCGGCACCCTCCAACCCCCTCCACCCTCCTCCACCCTCCATTCCCCTCCACCCTCCACCACCACCCTCCAATCCCCTCCAACCTCCTCCACCCTCCACCCTCCACCGTCACCCTCCAACCCCCTCCACCCTCCTCCACCCCCTCCACTGTCACCCTCAAACCCCCTCCACTCTCCACCTCCCTCCACCATCACCCTCCAACCCCCTCCACCCTCCTCCATCCCCCTCTACCCTCCACTATCACCCTCCACTGTCACCCTCCAACCCCCTCCACCCTCTTGCACCCTCCAGGCCCCTCCACCATCACCCTCAAATCCTCCACCCTTCTCCACCCTCCTCCACCCTCCTCCCCCTCCACGTACCTCCAACCCGTATCTCTCTCTCTCTCTCTCTCTCTCTCTCTCTCTCTCTCTCTCTCTCTCTCTCTCTCTCTCTCTCTCCGTGCATACCTCCGTTCGTAGCAGCGCACAAGCCGTCCATCTCTCTCTCTCTCTCTCTCTCTCTCTCTCTCTCTCTCTCTCGCTTCCATCAACTTTAGACTTTAGTGCAGTCGTTCTCTCTCTCTCTCTCTCTCTCTCTCTCTCTCTCTCTCTCTCTCTCTCTCTCCACCGGTGGTATTTGATCTGGAGTCTCTCTCTCTCTTTCCTCTCTCCCTGTAGCCCCCACAGCCCCCGCCCCTACAAGTGTCTGAGTAGAAGTTAGCTATTGTTAGTGCCCTCAGTGTCAGAAGGAGGTAGTGCCCGCGGACCGGTTGTGTTTATTAGTGATTCTTAGATTCTCCGTGGTTAGATCTCATAGCGATGGTCACATCCCTTGTGGAAAATTTTGAGAAACTTCAGTACTTCCGTGGGATGCGGGAGAAGGTGATTATCAATTAGGAGGTAGTGCCCGCGGACCGGTTGTGTTTATTAGTGATTCTTAGATTCTCCGTGGTTAGATCTCATAGCGATGGTCACATCCCTTGTGGAAAATTTTGAGAAACTTCAGTACTTCCGTGGGATGCGGGAGAAGGTGATTATCAATTACGGGCAAGAGGCTGCTATCAAGTCGTCTGAGATTTTCAAAGCGTTTCATTACCCAAATCTATTGCTGCCACTACAAAAGGTCGTCGAAGGCAGATGGGTTGAAGAAACGGGGTTTTTATGGCTCGTGATGCAAGAGGCACAGAAGCATCAGTTTGTCAAGCTCGACCGCGTATCTAAGTACGATGAGCTTGTGACATGCACCATTAGCCGACACCGCATGAAGGATATCCAAGGAGTGAAGGCAAAGTACCTTGTTAGCAGCCAATGTGATCGGGCTATTCTTTGTAATTTCCACTTTTGTAATAATGGAGATGTCAAGAGTTTCTCGAATAACGGAGGTTTGGAACGGTGTAAAGTTCATCCTTACTCCCTCCTTATGACATGCAGAGACAAGTTTTTCTACAAGTTTTTGTTCTCAGATTTCGGACGTGACATTTATGGAAAAATTGATACGCAGAGTAGTGAAGGAAGTGGATATACAGAGCGGAGAACAATTGTAACTACAATGCTATAATGAAATTATCACTCTATTTCTGAATCAGATACCTAGATACCTATTGTTCTGTGTAGTAAAGATTTTGAAGTGTCTATGAATTGTCTATATGCACTAATTCATTTTGAAGTCTGGAACATAAAAGCATGTTTATGAATAGAAATATTCGTGAATCCTCGTTCCCGAACATATTACTTGGGTGTTGTTAGTATAATGGTGAGGAGTGTCCAAACATTTGGCGACCACGATGGGATGGGGTTTTTTTCTAAGGAAGTGCTATCAAAAGTTTCATGCTATTGTGGAGGGAAAAGGAGTATCATGCAATAGATTACCATCATGAACATCTAGAGGAATTTGTTCAACAGATTGTAGAAGGATTAAAGGATATTCCTCTTTTGGAGGCAGTGAACATCTGAGAGGAATTGACATACTAGGTAGAAGAAGGAGTCATCCCCCCTCGATTACTAGAGGATTGCGTAGCTAGAGGAGAAGCTAGCGAAAACAACAGGGCACACGGAAGGTGAAAAGCCCGACCAACAAAACCTCCCACAGGAAGAAAAGTACCCAGAGGAAGAAGGTTCCAATGACAGAAGTCATTCCCACCCCTAGGCTTGGATCTAGCTCTCATTCTGGTGCCGCAATCCGAATTATGGGATCTGATGGCACAACGATATCAACTGCTAGGATTGAATTACACACACTTTTAGGGTAAAGCAGGGGAAGATCCTGATGTGCATATACGAACATTAAGAAACTAGTACAATTGCAACCATAGGAATTTGCAAGATGACGATCATAAATTAGAGGTATTTCAGGCCACCTTGGCTGGAAATGCAGTTAAATGGCTCATTGAGTTCCCTTCGCATCATTTTATTACTTACGATGCATTGAAAGAAGCATTCGTGGTGCAATTTTGGATGGCCAAAAGTATTTGAGAATTATACACCACTCTATAATATATGGTTCAGAAGAGTTCGGTAGACCTCTATGCAGAAGAATTTCGATCTATTATTCAGTAGTTTTTGGATGATAGATGTCCCTCAGAAGAATTACTTCTCGAGTTTTTTGTGGATGGCTTACAACCACTGATAAAGGAAAAGATTTACTTCTTTACACTCGATTAGAGCCGTATAGTGGACCAGGTTATTGAATTAGCCACTCGTATGGACAGAAAAATGCAACCGGCAAACATGGGGATGGTCAGAAGTGAAATTGAAGGGAAACAGCCCCTAAACTCAGTTCAACAGTTGTACTGCTTGCGCTATCGAAACCCAGGACATATCATAGTAGATTGTGCCCTAAATCAGGTATATTGTCCAATCTGCAACATGCAAAATCACAGTTTGAATACTTGTAGATTCAATTCAAAGAGCACATTCGTAGCTTTTGCAGAAGTTGAGACCCAAAAGTACAAAGGGGATGCAACAGATTTTGAACACTCTATTCGGCCCGGACAATGGCAAGATAGCCAAGATGTACGCAATATAGGAGCCTCACCGTACTCAAAATTACAAAAGAATGCGGACTCTAGATGACATTACAGACAGAATTTTAATGATTTTGGTAGAGGACCACAATTCCATCAGCCTGATCCCAACAATTCCGGTAATTTCCCCATCCAATGTTATTCTGTTTACAGTTTGTACACCATCCGTGGGAATGCGAAGATGCCAAAGAATACAATCAAAGGAAGCACGAGGAACTAAAAGCCCCAATGGCTAACATGGTCTCCATAGAATACGCTGAACCAGAGATTGTAGTCGTCACTCGCTCATAGAATGAATATTCCACCGTATCGAAACCCTATATACTGATTTCGGAAGAAAAAAGAAAGCAACATCTAAAAATAGCTATACGATGGTCTCAGGAGTATCCAGCCCATTTTGTTAATCCAAAAACAATTCCTTTGGTAGTAGATGATCGAATTCAGTAGTCTCGGGGATGTCAAGTGGCGGAGCCATTGGGCAATCCTATTGCCGAGTCTGTTGGCAATTTGCCACAAGTTATGGACTCCAAAATTGCGGATTTCAAGAAGGGATAAAGAGTCAAGTCATATTCAGATATGCAGGGATTGGATCTAAAATTATATCATCACCATATTTTACTCAAATCGGATGCCACTTTCATAATGCAGCAGCGATACGGGATGAATCCCCACTTCGCGGAAGAGGTTAAACTCGAATTGGATCATCTAGTTAAGGTTGATTATATTGTTCCTATCGAAATTCTAGAATCGTTATTGCCAATAGTGATCATCCGGAAGAAAAACAAACAACTAGGAATCTATGTGGATTACTGAAACTTGAATGCTGCCACAATTCCGGATCCATTTCCATTACCCTTTCTAGACAATATGTTGGACGAAGTTGTAGGCCAGGAAATGTATTATTTTCTAGATGGGTTCAATGGCTATAATTAGGTGCGCATGGTTGAGGCAGATATACCTAAAACAGCATTTATTACCAATTGGGGCATCTTTGCCTGTACGGTCATGTGATTCCGACTCCGGAATGCTCCAAGTACCTTTCAGTGTTGTATGCAACAAATCTTTTGCACCATACTTAACATCTTTTATGTGTATATTTTTGGATGATTTCTCTGTATCCAAAAGGACATTGTCGCATTTGGAACATTTACGTTTATGTTTCGAATCCTGTCAAAAGGTATGGCTATGCTTAAATCCTTTAAAGTCAACATTCGCGGTGAAATGTGGACAATTGCTCGAACACATTATTTCAGAAAAAGGAATTGCGGTTGATTGGAATAAGGTTAAAGTTGTTCGAGATACACGAGTTGCGAAGAGTCCAAAAGAAGTGCTCAGGTTTCTTGGGCAAATTCGTTGGCATGGCAGACATTTAAGAGGACTCACGTATATTGCTATCCTGCTCAATAAGTTAGCACATGTACCACTGAAGGATTTTCTCGAGACCGATGAAGCATAGCTTATGTTTGAGCGACTCCGAAAAATGCTCGTGAGTGCTTCAATATTAAAAGCTCCGGACTAGAAATTGCCCTCTCATCTTTTCATGGACACCTCAGATCTCGCAATCGGCGGCATTCTCATGCACAAGGAAGATCCGATGTGGTTTGGACCGATGTACTATGCTAGTAGAAGAATCACATCGGCCGAGCATAACTATTCGACTATGGAGCGTGAGTGCGTGGGTCTCATTTATTCTATTAAGAAGTTGAGGCACTATCTCCTAGTCCGATCGTTCACATTTCATGTGGAGCAGAGTGCTTTGCTTTATCTAGTTAAGTAGCAAAATTTAGTTGGATGTCTCGCTCGATGGATGTTGCTATTATAGGAATTTGAATATGATGTGGTCCATCACCCTAGAGCCAGTCATGCGATTGTAGACTTTCTATCCAGAATAGATCATGGTGAACCTTGTGAGGGCATTGATGATTCTCTTTCGGATGCTGAAGTCTTTACGGTGGCCAAACGGGAAGATGTTTCGTAGACTAATCCAACTTGGTACAAAGAAATGGTGAGCTTTCTTCCAAATGGTTTTGCGCCATCTCATTTATGGTTGACAACCCGAAAGAAACTTGGATTACGGAGCCAGCGCTTTACTATGATCATGGGGCAACTTTATCATAAAGATCCGACGGGAGTTTCGCTTTGTTGTGTAGCCCCGCACAAAGTACAGGCTTGTCATTTCGAAAGCACATGCAGGTGATGTTGGTGTTCATTTTGGTCATCTTATTACGGTCCAAAAAGTTCAACAGTCTCGACTCTAGTGGCCCACTATGTATGCGGATGTGCAAGCAACTGTTTGGAATTGTGATCCTTGTGAGTGAACTGATGAACCTAGCGATGCTCATCACTTTCCTCTCCAGCCTATTTTACCGTTGGAACCTTTTCAAAAGTGGGAATTGGACTTCATTGGCCCAATTAAACCCCCGTCGGCAAAAATAGGTGCACTTTATATACTTATTTGTACTGACTACTACACTAGATGGGCGGAAGCATGGGCAACTAAACACACCAGTGCATCCAATGTGCCTATGAAGCTTGAAAATGAAATATTTCCTTGGTATGGTCTTCCATTCGAATTAGTTTCGGACCGAGGCACACATTTTCTTAATCAATTGATTTCGGAGCTCACAACATGATTTCGTATTAAATATCAGCTTAGCTCCCCATATTATCCTCGAGCTATTTAGCCGAAAGTACTAACAAGGTGTTATTACAAGTGCTCCAGAAAATGCTCCTGGATAATACTGATCAATGGGAGCTTATTCTTCCCATGGTGCTATGAGCCTATCACACCTCTTACAAAGTTTCGCTGGGAAGCACCCCCTTTAAGTTGCTGTACAGGGAGGAGGCTATTTTTCCATTTGAATTTGTGGTCCCAAGTTTTCGGATTGTAGTACAGAAGTGTTTAATTCCAGACGAATCTTTTGCGTATCGCATGGACCAGTTGCACCACTTGGATGAAGTTCACTATCAGAGTTTTCTCTTGCTTCAAGAAGTACAATAGTGGCAGAAGTATTCGCATGACCAGAATTTGTGGACTCGGATTTTACGCCCCGGAGATTTAGTTCTGTATTTTCATTCTAAGATGAAACAAAAGATGGGCAAGTTGAAATTACAATGGAGTGGTCCGTTCCGGATTCATTAAATGTGCGGACCGGGTACATTCCGGGTTGCTACACTCACAGGAGAAGTTCTATCAATAATCGTCAATGGGTATAAGCTCCAGCCCGATCAATGCTCACGATGAGAAACAAAAAACAAAACGTGGGATCTCATGCAGGATGCACAGTAACTATTTTGCACGCAAATGTACAGCAATTAAAAGGGCAACGGTGACAACATCTCAAATCAGGATGCATTTCTTATTTTGAGAGCTTCTAATAAATGCAGATTCATGAGTTATGATCCCTTGATCACCCATCATGACGTAGACTTGCAATTTGTTACACAGGAAGGCTAGGCATAAAAGGCTGCGAACTCTGCTGAATCCGGCTTATTCGATGAATTTGCGAGGAGAGAGAATAGAGTGAGCAGAGTGCATACTTTACACAAAAGTGTCATGTGCTAGAGCAACGAAACAGGCAAGTCACAACAAGATGGCAGTGTCTTTCTCTGACTACCATCTTCTGTACATCCCAGAGAAGATCTCACAGGAGTAGAAGGAGTGGTTTGAATGTAGAGGACTCCTGCAGTATGCCATGATAGATTGGAAAAACACAAAGCCGCATCCTCAAGCAACAGAGATAGCAATGGAGATCGTCTGACAGACAGAGGGAAACGACATTAATATTCAAGATATTAGTATCCAAATAGGATAAGAAGAAGTGCATTTAATAGTGGAATTGATGGTGGGACAATTCCATGTGGCCAAGAAGGGTATGCAAAGGTTGTGGATGCTGCAAAAATCTGCGGATTGCTCGCCAAACATTTCTCGGGTGAATATCGCTTCGCGCAGCTGCCAGACGACAACCCACTAAAGTGCATTATGCTACTAATGACCATGGTGATTAATTTGCAGGCTAAACACTATGGAGCATCCCAGCAACTCTTTACGCTAGTGAAGGAAGTGGCGAAGACCCAGGTAAACTGCATGGAAATAATTTTCCAAAAATTAAAGAAAGAAGTCTGGAGATTATTCCGACAGAACGGACGGCCACTCAATGCAGTAATGGACTCCAAAGTGGGAGTGATCTTCTCGTTACTTCTTTTGGCCCCCGTGTACTTACCTCGAGAATACACAGTATGCTCGTGTAAAGTGTTTTTACAACTTCTGAAGAAACGAGCGGCAGAGCGGAGGTTGGGAGGTAACACTTCTCAGGATCAGATTGATAATGAGCTTGATGAAGAGGAGGAATCTAGAAGGCACTAGGTGGAAGAGAGGAAACCCAGGGAAGAAGTAGAGAGGAAGGCCCGAGACGAAGCAAAGAGAAAGGGCAGGAAAGAGGAGGAAGAGGTAGCACGAAAGGAGGATGAGGAAGAGCGGTCCTGGAAGCAACAACAAGATCAAGGTGGACATTCTGGTGAAACATCCCATAGAACACGCCTGTTAGATACATTTCAAGAATGTGGCCTAGTCGATAAATGGAAAACTTTCGAAGGTAGAGTGAAGTTACCCCCACTTAGATCCACAGATGTGATATATCCGTGGATGTATAGTAAGGAAATTGTTCGACCAGAACTACTTCGAGATTTAGCTCGGGGTTTATCCTAGATTTTGGTGAAACTGGAAGATTTCCAGAATAACTATAACACCATAATATTGGAAAAAGATAACTGGGTTACAGGAAAGAAGCAGATGATAGCTCAGATCACTCAGTTGCAAGAAGAGATAGAAGCAGCAAGAGCTGAGAATAGGGGTCGTGACAGTCTTGTTAATTAACAACTAGTTGAAGAGTTAAATGAGACGTTGACATAAAATAATACTATGAAAGTTACCGTCCAGGAAAAATCCAAAATCATAGATCAATTGCAAGCAGAGATCGGTCAAGTGCACAAGGAAAGGCAGAAGTTAAAGAAAGGTAACAAAGAGTTAAATACAAAGTTGCAAAAAGTTGAGCAAGAAATACAAAGGTTAAAAACCAAAGGTAAAGATCAGAGTGGTGAAATGAAAAGATAGAGTATTTCGACTGCAGAAGTGGAGGAAATACTAGGCGGTCTGGAATTCAAAGTTCACAGCATTGGAAGAAAGATTACAAACGGTTCAAGAGACTCTAAATACGGTATAGGCCCAAGTTGCGAGAATTACTGAGTTAGAAAAGCAAGTAGCACAATGGAAGTAGTAGTGTGCGGAATGCCAATCTCGTGTTGGCAGATAAAGAAGCGGAGCTGGAAAAGCTCTGGAAGGAGGCAAAAATTTTTGAAATTTCTTGTCAGTCTAGAGTAGAAGAAGTAGCGAAGAATGCTACAGATATTTAGAATAAACTAATTGAGGCTATATTAGCTTTTGATAAACTGATAGAAGGATTTCAACAAAAAATCCCAGAATTAGGAGTTTCCGGGGTTAGTCATAATAGCCTTAGTCAACAAGTCTTAGACTCTAAGAAGTTTTTTGAAGCAAAAATGCTCTTAGCCGAAATGAATCTTAGGGAAATATTCAATGAATTGCGCTATGATATAAGGAGAATAATGTTTTCGGAACTACAAAATCAAGATGATGATCTATAAGTTTTGTGTAATTTTTTACTTAGTGGGTTCGGATCCATCGTGCGTGCCAATGTTAGCTGCCGGTGTGGTCGGGCTATTCTTCGGTCTGTGTAATAATGGAGATGTCAAGAGTTTGAGGAATAATGGAGGTTTTAGAACAGTGTGAAGTTCATCCTTACTCCCTATTTACGACATGCGGAGACAAGTTTTTCTACGGGTTTTTTTTCCCTGATTTCAGACGTGAGGTTTACGAAAAAGTTGATATGCAGAGTAGTGAAGGAAGTGGATATACAACGTGGAGAACAATTGTAACTACAATGCTATAATGAAATTACCACTCTATTTTTGAATCAGATACCTATTGCTCTGTGTAGTAAAGATTTTGAAGTGTCTATGAATTGTCTATCTGCACTAATTCATATTTAAGTATGGAATAGAAACACATGTTTACGAATAAAATTATTTGTGAATCTTCATTTCGGAACCTATTACTTGGGTGTTGTTACTATAGCGGTGAGCAGTGTCCAAACAACCTATCCATAGTAGAAGGGATACAAGGTTGTCATATATAATCGAAGATATGCACCGGCACTTGGAATTTAGCAAGGCAATAAATGCATCCTCTATGCAGTGAAGGAACATTCAGAAGTGGCAGTAAAAGTGTAAAATGATAAATTGGTGTTGCCACCAAATCTTCGTGATGACAAAGCCACATTTGAAAGTGCCTATTTTTTAGGATCTAATTTAAAGGTGGTGGTCATAACCATATTTCATCTACACCTCCAATTTGGGGCAACCCATTGGCACATATTCAGTGAATGTAGGGAATCAACAAGGCCCTCTTGGCCTATTTAAGCCTATAAAAGCAATGGACTAGCACTCATTGGGTATTGTCCACAGCTTACATCCGACATCCCTTCTAGTCCTCTCCGTGCACCCTATTGCTAAAGCATATTGTAGGAAGTCACTCTTGTTGGTGTAAATCACAAGCCTACACATTTGGCTTGGAGGTTATCATGAAGACTCTACATACATGAAGAACCATAGGAACATATGCTAGTGGTTAATTACCACTTTATCTCATTTGTAAAAGTCAAAATAACTTGGAATCTTTTGTAATCACCTACCTAAGTGATTCGTGGAAAAAGTAGCCTATTTGATTGAGAGAATATCTCCAAGTTTTTAGAACCTTGATCATAGGGAGCCAAAATTTGAATTTGAATTCAAATTATTACACACATCCTATAAAAATGAACTTGGAAAAGTCGCGGGTAGATCACTTCACTTCCGAGCTTCATTCTACTGTAATTGAGTGTGTGTGAGGACTATGTCATAGCCTACACCTCTCTACACCATTAGGCAATGCTATCCATGCCAATGGTATTGTACACAAGTGTTAACTAATAGATACATTTACATCATTCATCTCTATGTTCTCTACTAGTCTACTCAAAAGTCTGTCAACTTGTCAAGGGCATATCTCGGTCAATACTATTCGAAATTCAGTGGCTCAAAGCTTGTTGGATTCAGCCTGACGTGTACTACATGCTAGTCAAAAATTGAAAGGCATTCCATTCAGCAGATTCAGAGAAATCGTCGTCGAGGTGCTTACTGGTCTATTTTTGCTACAGTCCTAAAAAGTCGGGGGTATAGCTAATCTTGCTAAATTAATTTCTCTGAGCATAGTTTGTCATTTTACATCATTCCACTTTCAAAAGGTAGCTTACTAAGCTAATTGAATACCTCTAGAAGGAATTTTATCAATTGCTACTATGCTGGTCACACTGAGCAAAACATACAGCAAGGTGTCTAGACCAAAATAGAAGGTTTTCTTGAGTTTGTGACTTCCAAAGTTATCTGTTTTGATTCAATCATTGCACATATCATTTACAAAGGTCATAGGCCATTTCTTGGTGTCATTGGAACACTAAGGAAGTCTACTAATCAATTCTGAAGCAAAAGAGGGCTGGTACAAAGCAAGTTCAACAGTATAAAGCTAAGTGCCCATGAAGGTGATGAAGTCCAAGACATTACAGGTTATCAAAGTATGGTGGGTAGCTTGAACTATGCTACCTTAACAAGAATTGATATTGCATATGGAGTTAGTGTGCTAAGTCAATTTATGCACAAGCCAAGGATACCTCACTTAGAGGCTGCTAAGAGAATCTTGAAGTATCTTAAGGGTACACAGAACCATGGTTTGTATTTTCCTTACACTTCAGATATTGATATAAAAGTTTATTCAGATGCACATTGGGCAGGATGCAAGGATGATAGGAGAAGCACTTCTGGATACATTTCTTTTGCAGGTGACAAACCAATTTCATGGTCTGCAAAGAAGCAACCAACTGTTGCATTGTCCTCTACAGAAGCAGAATATAGAGGGCTAGCTAATGCCACTCAAGAAGCAATTTGGATTAATTTTGTATATAGAATTGGGCCTATATACTAGGCCTCCAATTATCTTTAGAGACAATACAAGTTCTCTTCATCTTGCAGCTAATCCTATTTATCATGCCAGGACAAAACACATAGAAGTACATTATCATTATGTGAGAGAGAAGTTGCTAAGCAACGATATTTAGCTGACCTATGTGTCAACCAACATGCAATGTGCAGATTTGCTGACCAAAGCTTTGGATGGAGCCAAACTTTGGCAGGTTCAATTCTATGATAGGATTGTAGGATATACTTGAAGATTGAAGATGAAGACTTAAGCCAAAATGTTGGGCTTGAGGGGGAGATGTTGGTGTAAATTACAAGCCTACACATCTGGCTTGGAAGTTATCATGAAGACTCTACATACATGAAGAACCATAGGAACATATGCTAGTGGTTAATTACCACTTTATCTCATTTGTAAAAGTCAAAATAACTTGGAATCTTTTGTAATCACCTACCTAAGTGATTCAGTGGAAAAAGTAGCCTATTTGATTGAGAGAATATCTCCAAGTTTCTAGAACCTTGATCAAAGGGAGCCAAAATTTGAATTTGAATTCAAATTATTACACACATCCTATAAAAATGAACTTGGAAAAGTCATGGGTAGATCACTTCACTTCCGAGCTTCATTCTACTGTAATTGAGTGTGTGTGAGGACTACATCATAGCCTACATCTCTCTACACTATTAGGCAATGCTATCCATGCCAATGGGATTGTACACAAGTGTTAACTAATAGATACATTTACATCATTCATCTCTGTGTTCTCTACTAGTCTACTCAAAAGTCTGGCAACTTGTCAAGGGCATATCTCGGTCAATAGTACTCCATATTCAGTGATTCAATATTTGTTGGATTCAACCGGAAGTCTGCTACATGCTGTCAGAAATTGAAGACATTCCATTTAGCAGATTCAGAGAAATCATCATCGAGGTGCTTACTGGTCTATTTCTGCTACAGTCCTAAAAAGTCCGGGGTATAGCTAATCTTGCTAAATTAATTTCTCTGAGCATAGTTTGTCATTTTACATCATTCTACTTGAAAATGGTAGTTTACTAAGCTATTTAAATACCCCTAGAAGGAATTTTATCAATTGCTACTGTGCTGGTTGCACTGAGCAAAACATCCAGCAGATGTCCTAGACCAGAATAGAAGGTTTTCTTGAGTTTGTGACTTCCAAAGTTATCTCTTTTGATTCAATCATTGCACATATCATTTCCAAAGGACATAGGCCATTTCTTGGTGTCATTGGAACACTAAGGAAGTCTACT